>CM035803.1:41336129-41468629 GCA_020466265.1 Siphamia tubifer | reverse complement strand
ATTCAAATTCCTATAGGTTTTCAATGCAGTTCTCAAATACATTGTGGTAATAAAAATAACGACTCTCACTAGAGCCAAACAGCATTTAAAACTTTAATTTTCTTTATCAGTAACACACATGGGAAAATGTCATTAGTTAGATTAATGACAGGGTTACTTTACATTAATTTTGATGAATCATGATCAAAAAACTTAATGTCTGTTGACTGTTTAGTCTTGGGGGGGGGGGGGTTGGATTATCAAATTTCCCACAAAATAGATTCAAACACAAAAAAATGCAGACAAAATAAATATACAAAACATGCTAACATTTACACACAAAAAGTGATGAAAATTCAAGGCATATTCAAAAAGTGGGAAAAAAAAATCATAAAAAGAGGCAACAAAATATTCTAAACAAATGCAAAAATCGTCTCGTCACCTGAACCCTAGGGTCACAGGGGTCACTGAGGGTCTAATATAGCTACAATGGGTGAAGGCGGGGTACACCCTGTATGAGTCTCCAGTTCATCTCAGGGCTGAACATATATAAACAAACAATCACTGTCACATTCACACCTATGGACAATTTAGATTAACTAGTTAACCAGTTAACCAGTTAACCAGTTAACCTATCAGTGCATGTGTTTGGACGGTGGGAGGAAACTGGAGAAAACCCACATAGACACGAGGAGAACATGCAAACTCCACACAGAAAGGTCTGGTGTGGGAATTGAACCAGGGTCTTTCTTGCTGTGAGGCACTAGTGTTAACCACTGCACCACCCGAATACAAAAAAAATCATGTTTAACAAAATTCCTTCAAGCGAAACTACTGTAAACAACTGTTGCATCACATTTTTAAATCAAATTAATCATCACTTTCGTTAATGTGTTAATTTTCACAGCTTCTACTTTATTTATTTCACAAATGTAATAAAGTCTTCTGTCCTCTAATAACACACTAAGGTTGATATTTTGAATGTCAGAGTATTTCAATGAGCTCCCTTTATAGAGTTGAAAAATGACTCCACAGATCAGCACTGCCTCCTGTGTGTATATTATTTAAAACGTCACCCAGAAAACAGAGAAAGTAATACACCCCTGTGCTGCGTCAGTCAATTTGAGTTTGTCAAATAGCAGATGTCAGAGAAAACAGGATGTCCTTGGTGTTACATTGTGATTGATGACAAAGCCTCTGAGAGTAAATGCATGTCTTAAAGACAGAGTACCTTGGCCTCCGTAAATCTGGGAATGAGCTCTGGGCACATGCAACAACCATGCATCGTAGCCTGGTCTTCAGATTTATAGAAAGAATCAGCAGGATTTTCAGAGTATTTGTTGACCCGTAACAAAAACAAGTTTGTACTTTTTGAAGCTGTAGCACAGGTGTCAAACATAAGGCCCCAGGGCCAAATCTGGACCGTAGGATGAATAACATATGTGTCAATTATTTACATATAAGACATTTTTGGACACAATTATTGACAAAAATAGACAAAAAGAGACCAGGCTTTTGAATTAGCTCTGTCAAAATTAACACATTAACTCAGATTAATCCATCAGCATGATTCATTTGATTAAAAAGAGAGTTATTTACAGTTATTGTTGTTTCCTGTTTTGTTGAAACTGTTGAAGATGTTGAAAAACATGTCAAATGCACATATATTCATATTTCTGCATATGTTTTGGATACATTTTTTTGGTATTTTAGAAGAGTTTTTGAAAACAAATGGATTTTTTGGTAAATTTTTTGTGTGTGAATTTTAGCATGTTTTGTATATATTTTTTTCTCCACATTTCTCAGTGTATTTTGGTGTTTTGTGGGAAATTCGAGCACAAAAAAATGAAAATAACCAGACATAACAGTTAACTGACAAAGTGTTTTGATCATGATTAATCCAAAACTACCTTGTGATTAATCTGATCACAAATTTTAATCATTTGACAGCCCTAATATATTCATATTTTTGCATATGTTTTTAGTTACATTATTACATTTTTGGTAATTTTTTTATACATTTCACTTGGAATAAGTGACCCAACTCTTTCTATATTTATTTTTGTATGTGGATCTCAATTGGAAAAATTTGACACGTCTGCCGGGAAAGTGAAAAAAGACGACGCTGCCTCGGTTAGACGCATGAAATTACTGGTTTGTGTTCAGATAATATTACTGTTCAGTCTCAGTTCCACTCAACTGTAACCTTTCACTGCAGCAATTGGAGCTGAAACGCAGTCTATATGACAAATAGTATCTCAGAGATGGAGTGAAATGAAAGAGTTAAACACAGTGAAGAAAGATCATTCTCATTGTACTATAATTTCTATAATACGTTTCATTTTCGCATTGATTCACACTGTCAATCCATCTGTCCTTCTGTCCCTCTGCCCCCAAATTGGAAAGTAATTGGACAGGTCCAAGTGGCAGCTGACAAGGCTTGCTTGGCAGATGTGACCAGGAAACATGAGCACAATTGGTCCAATTGAACAGACTAGGGGTCTTTTCAGAAGCACAGATGGAGCCCTATAGAGGAAAGGGAAATTATACAACATAACGGATGAGGAAAAAGATTCATTTTACAAATGGCTTTTCATTTGAAGGCAGTTCAAGAGTGAGCAAGTCGACTGGTATTATTTATTTTTTTGAAAATCTAATCCTGTCGCACGGTGACGCATGTTGGCAATCTATACCATTACAGGAAAATTTATTACGTTTGACTAAATCTTACGCAGCATAAACACATATACTGTGTTACCGTTAAATCTGACAATGTCGACGACAATTAAATCCATAATATGAGTAAGAAAAAAAAAATATTTTGTCAGTTTGATGGACAAAATGTAAAACCTCTTCTGAAAAATTGACATTGTAGGTTCTTATTGTTCCTATTGAAGCTTTAGCTTAATGCTCATCAGACCCCCTCGTATCAAAAACACAACAAAATAAACCAAAATAGTCCACTTTGTGATTTTAACTGTATACTTGAAAACTTAAAGGGGACATATCATGCTCATTTTCCACAAGTGAACACAGTGTCGATGACCCATCTGTCACATGCTTTGGTCAAATACCACAGTGACACAGATACAGTATAGCCTAGTTAGCTAGTCCGCCTCTAGTGGCAAAAAATATTTTTGCCTGAATCGTTAGTTTAGAGTCTCAGCCAGGACCGGTTTAATTTTACTGATCCAAATCAAAACACTCTATTTATGTAGTGAAATTGTATGACGGGCTTAACACAATGACGACAGGGTTAAAGACGTACGAACTTATATGCAGTCTATGGTCGGATAAGCAGCATGTAAACAGACCTGGTGTATTAACGTTAATTAGCCTAGCCTATAGGATGGTATAACAATGAGATAGACGCTAGTTTAGTTTAGACTTGTTTTCGTTGATCTGTATACGTCACATTGTTCGTTGCTCTAATTGGCCTCACTTTGATCACTTTGAAATTTTACATTGCGTTAAATGGAGAATACATTTCAAAATGATCCAAAATCCAGGATTTTTTCCATATCTAATTGTTTGTTCCGTGTGAATAATGATAATAATAATAATAATAATGGTGCTGGAATATCCTTCCAGCACCATTACAATCAGTGACTGAGCTAGCTGTTTTTAAATCTCACTTAAAAACATATTTATTTAGACAAGTATTTGACATGTAGTCGACCGTTCACGTCTTTTTTATGTTGTTGCTACAGTTTTATAACTTGTTTTATCTTTGTTTTTATCTTGGTTTTATAGCTGTTACTTGTTTTTCTAACTTTTACTTTTTTTTTTATCTCATTTTAGATAGCACCTTGTGCATCTTTTGGTGTTGTAATGTGCTATATAAATAAAATTGATTGATTGATTGATTGTGACACCCCCAACACATTGTGAAATTTTCATCTAGATCTGTCCATAACTGTTTGAGTTATCTTGCTAACTGACAGACAGACAGACAAAGAAACAAACTCCAGTAAAAACATAACGTCCTTGGCGGATGTAAAAAAAATAAACCCCCCAAAAAACCAAAAAAATATTACAAAACTTTCAAAGTCAAACAACGACAGTCTGGGGAGAGAGGTAAAAAACGATTGCACTCCAATCTCCTACTGACCCCGCCCCCGTGGTAACCAAATTACGTCACCCCAACTGATGGTTTCTAAATGTCACAATAAAAGTCCTACTTTACTCACACACTTTAAATGAAATGTACATATGAAAATAGTATTTTAAATCTTTTTCAATCATAAAATTACATCGTTTTAAGTAAAAATAAGGAATATTTGCATCATTAACGTGAAATATCGCGACAAGACCCAAAGCATGTGTAGAATGACAGGAATAATAAAGAACATTTATCTCTTTACATGGCAGAAGAATTATCAAATTCAGTATTAAGATTAGAATAAACCTGTGAGTTTAATCGGAATTATATTTAATTTGGAAAAGTAATTTTCAACTGGAATTAAGTGTTTACATCAGCATCTGAAAGAGGAATTAAGCTTTATTCTGAATTAAACAACAATAAAAACCCATTGTTTGATTTAAATAT
Organism: Siphamia tubifer; assembly: GCA_020466265.1. Classification (NCBI taxonomy): domain Eukaryota; kingdom Metazoa; phylum Chordata; class Actinopteri; order Kurtiformes; family Apogonidae; genus Siphamia; species Siphamia tubifer. The sequence continues at coordinate 41,464,101 of CM035803.1, read as the reverse complement.
TAACTCAATATCATTTAAGCTTCACAAATGTGAGACATGTGGAGAGAGGAAGAGACTAAGGTTTGGGTGAGTGTGCAGTTAATATGACAGGTGGTATTTGTAGAAGCCAAACTGCCTGCAGCTATTTGCACCGGAGTGTTGTGCAGTCCACAGTTTTTGCAACAAGGCATCCATAGAAAGACAACAATTCTCTGCTTATTGTGTCAATATTTCTACATTTTACCTCCATACAATAAATATAGTATGGCTGTAAAAATTAACATGGATTAATCTGTCATGATTAATCAAATTAAAATTGTGTTTACAGTTGTTTTTTTAAACTGTTGAAGGTGTTGAATAAACATGTTAATTGCATATATGTTAATATTTCTGCAGATTTTGGTTATTTTATTATATTTCTGCAATTTTTTCTGTATTTTAGAAGAGTTTTTGAAAATGTTTTGAATTTTTCATTGCCTATTTGTCTCCTTTTTTTTGGAGGGGGGGGGGGGGGGTTAATGAATTTTATTATGTTTACTCTATATTTTTTTTCTCTGTATTTTTTGTTTTTCTTACTGTATTTCATGTATTTTCTGTATGTTTTAACCATGTTTAATTGAAATTAATCTAAAGCAACCCTGTGATTAATCTAATTAAACATTTTAATCATTTGAAACCCCTAATATATTAATATCTTTGCAATATTTAAGAACCTTGAATGTGTTTTGGATTAAATATCGAGCCGATCATGTGACTCAGTGAGTTCAAGATTGTTCATGTTGGTTTTTCCAACACTATACAATGATTCAGATCCTTGTTTTTTACGACTTGAAGCTGTAAATAGTGAAGATGACTGGGTTTTTTTGTCAGTTTATGACCTTATAAGAGTTATTTAATTGCATACGTTTACATTTTAGCAAGTTTTTCACCTATTCTTAAGAGATTCATCTGCAGTACGTCAGTCAAAATTCTTTAGCATTTTGGTCAAACTTGTTAAACCTTGTTTTATCCTCCTAGTGATCATTCATATATAGTAAAAACGGAGCCTCATGTTAAAACCCCAACTAGAACCTGAAGGATAAATTGTCTTTTTTTTTCTCATTGTGCTTTGACATTCACATTACACTGGCAGGACATTTGAACAACAAGCACAAATTATTTCTCGGACTTGAGTTGTGAATCTCTGCTCCTATACTCTTACCTTCCTTTTGGGTTAATTATAACCACGCGCTCTCGTCTACCCTTCATTCTGAACATACGTTTTGTGGGAGTTGTCAATTTTAGTATTTGTGCCAATTAGCTGTGACGTGCTTTACAGTCTGGTGTGAAGATCTTTAATTAACTCAACTTCTGCTCCTTTTTATTTGCATTCTTATCTGCTCCAATGTTATCCCTGCTTGACTTATTTAAAAAAAAAAAATAGTTTCCATAAACAGAATAATATATCACCTGTGTTAACCACACATACACAATAACTCCTACAAATGTAATAACCTACAAACATAATAAAAATACCTCGGTTCAGTTCATTTTTGCTCCAGTATAGAAACAAAATGCAAAACTATTTTCTTCCTCAGCACGGTATTTATTAAACCAAAAAAATGTCAATATGCAAATGGTAACAGTAAATACATTCAAAGTACTGCTTGGTACCAGTAAGTTAAATGACTATAGAAGTATTTTCTTCCACAGAACAATGTTAATTCAACCACAAAAATATCTATATATAAAAAAAGAAACTGTAAATAAGTCAAAGTGCTCAAACAAATGTTGAAATTAAAAATAAATAAATCTTTCCAAACAGTAAAAAAAAAACTTTTTTCAACATCTGAAAGTTGTAATTCCGCTGAAAACCACTTTTCCACGCTCTTTTTGTAATCTGGTGGGTCACCCTGAGTTACCAACACATGTTGCGTTTGCTGCGTGGTGTGTCCCCTCCACTGGCTGGATTTACCATTCATAGAAAACAACAGAGAAATGAGTCAGAAAAAGTCTGTCCACTACACATCATGAGCACATTAGTGTCACCTACATGGGGTTAAGCCCATGAACTAGCATTAGCATTAGCATTAGATAGAAGAACGCACTACAGTAGCTGCACAAACTGGAAAAAAATGGCGATGAATCTGGTTCATGTTCTCCCTGTGGAAATAAAGTCTTGTTTTTTTTCCTGCACGTTTTAAAAACAAGCGACGGCACAAAACCTAGCTGGATGCTACTCTGAGATGGTAAACACACACAGAGCCAGAGGGGAGGGGGGAGCGTTTCTACATGCAACCTGAGCCAATCAGAGATGCCTCATCACCACGTCATGGACATGTATGAGGAAGTACCACTAAAGTGTTGGTCGACCTCAAGTCATTTTTCTACCGTGCAAAAATACATACATGTAAAAATACATACATGTAAAAATACATACATGTAAAAATACATACATGTAAAAATACACACAAACTGACTGTATTTGTTCGGTGTAGGGCTGTACCAAACCGAACGTCCGTTTTCAACAGTTCAGTACGAATATATATACTGTTACGACCTTAGTAATCCAACAAATGTAATATCTTTCCAAGCTTTACCTTTTTTTATTTGATTTATTATGTCGTAAACATATTTTTTAAACATTTAACCATGTTTATCTTCATCTCTATATGAACTTAAATATTGCTTTGAAACATATTTTACCATCTTTGTGGATTTTTAACCATTGTTTTTAAACATATTTTAGCATCTGTGTTTTTTCACATGTACTGTTGGTAGCTAAGCACATGTTTACAATTGAAAAAATATAGAGATTTTATTTCATGCAATGCCTCCCCTGAAGTCCTCTATCGCCCCCCAGGGGAAGTGCGCCTCACTATTTGAAAACCACTGGTATAAAGCAAAAAAAAAAAAAGTGCCATTGAAGTTGTGCCTAACTACTAATACTAATAATAATAGTTATAATAGTTATTACATTTGGGGGAAATTAGTTGGGAAGTTATTACAATTGTGGAAGGTGAAGATTTTTATCATCACAGAAATATATATATATATATATAAACATCCCACAAACAGAATTATTACGTTTGGGGTAAATTAGGTATTCACCAAAAATCTACCTACACAAAATAAGTCGACGTTGCCTACACCATACATGTCCCATTACTTTACCCTAAACTGGGATTTTCACACAGTTTATGTCCATGTCCACAACAAACAGTTGTGATTTACCTAACCTGTAAATTAGGTTTTTGTGGGAAATGAGGTGTTAGATTTATATTATTATAATTAATTATTATTATTATTACTATTGTGTTTGTGGGAAATTATGACATTTGTGGCAGGCAACTGCTATTATATTTCTGGGGAAGTCATTATTGTGTTAGAAGCTGCAGATTTTTATTCCATTTGCTGTTTATTATTTTTGGTTAACACACTTATAATTCTGACATGAAATGTACAAAGCAAACAAAGATGTGTCCTTGAAGTAATGTTCCTTTGGTTGACGTAGACAGATGTAAACCCAGTGGTTTTAATCATCCTCAGTGCTGCTTCAACAGTAAACACTCTAAAATGGACCTTTTGCACCTCAGTGAGGGAACATTAATATAATACTAAACTTTAGTGATGCCTTTAGTTCCATGTCTTTGTTGATATGGTTGTAGTGAATTATGTCAGAGCTCAGAGAGAGACTGCATTTTAAATGACATTTAAAGGTTTCTGAAGTGCCTTCCTGAGAGAGCCCAGATACAAACTACTTTAGATTTCCCAGCAACATTTAAATCACATTTGAGTCTTCTTTTTAAGGCTGTTTATTCAATAATTTATGAATGTCTGTCCTACTTTACATTTGTTATGGCCAAGTCAGATCTTCTTATCCGTTTACCCTTAAGAGGGAATTAGATTTATAGATTTACCTTTAAGAGTTTCCCTGCAGTATAAAATGAAAATGCAGCTAGGGTTCAGATATTTTAACATTTATGACTCACACATTTGTTTGTTTTTTTACATTATACTAAATGTTTATACTGTGCAACATTAGGGTGATTTTCACGAAACTATGACGATAATCAGGGATTATAACCTTGTCAAGAACTGTCCCCAAAGTTTTTAGTTTAGTTTCGAATATGTCAAACACAAAAACATTTTATCTTTCAAAAGTCAATAAGAAGACAAAGACAATATAGCATAAATAAAAAATAAGAAGGCAAGTAACATATTGAAAAGGGAGTGGGAAGAAGGAAAAAAAAGTATTATCTCCCACCCCTATTGTACCAAACAATAATACAAATGCCTATATATATATATATATATATATATATATATATATATATATATATATATATATATATATATAAAATCTATTGTAGTTGATTGATCAAAATGTTACAAAAATATCTCATATACAAAATATCCTATAATATATATTACTGTCTTCACCCCATACACCTGTAAACATATCATATGTGCACACATACTAACATTTTATAAATTATACACTATATCTTTACATCAGCCTATAAGTCATTTCACACTTTAAGTGTTTACTTACCAATTTATTTACCAGACAAATGTAAAATGAAAAAAAAACCCATTAATTAGGAAATGTTCAGAGGCTCTATAGTTACCGTGGAAACACCATACTCCTCTACAGAATCAATTCACTTGTAAAAAGTTTGATCAGTGACAGTGGATGGAGACACTCGTTTTTACATTCAGTTAGCAATATCACTGCTGAAAAATATTTTATTAATTTAGTTCGACCTCAATTTACACTGATGTCTTTCATTCTTTTGTTCAGACAAGCAGATTTATTGCGTTCATTTTTGGATGTTTAATACCAGATTTGATTCAACACTTGAGATGTTTGTGCTGCTTCCTCTCATGGTCAGTTTAATCTTTAAAATCCATTTAGTTTACTTTTGAAGGCTGTCTACTTATTTTTTCCTGTATTTTCTTTTACTGTATCTGACAAAAAAAGCATCAGAAAATATATCCATCTAAATATATCCACTCATTTCAACCCTGAAAAATAACAAATAATCATCCTGACCTCATACTTTAGCACAATATTGTATACCTTCCACTTCATATTAAAACTGAAAGTAGAGGAAGTGCAGAAAGCATTTTAAGTGCTGATGATATGAGCAGTTCTACCTTACATGGCATATTTTCACTTGGATGCGTGGCAGTCCATACAAAAGCTAAAATGGACTGTTTTGATGGATGATTTTTTAAGTGCATACCTCAGAGGCCTCATTGAATAAAATGGCAAGTCTGCTTTTTCCCCCCGCACAGCGCTGCTATCGGCGTAAAAGGCACAGCATTAGTTTCAATATTTCAAGATTTTAGTGCAACATTTAAAACAGCACTGTTGAGCTGCATGAAATAATAATAAAAAGGGAGAAATGTATGTAGATACATTCTATCTATATGTTACCCTATCAGTTTCTATGGCAACGCAAAATAAGCTTTGTTTATGAATCCATCCTTAGAACATGCTCTATCAAATAGAATGAGAGAAGTAACAGATGTAAAACTGGGGAGTTCAGTTAGGGAGCAATGTATGCTGTACTTTTCACACTCAATATGTTTTTATTCAAGATGTAGGTAAGGTTGATTATCAGCAACTGAAACCTAAAAGTATATTTGTGACTAGAGGTTTAAATCTTTATAGGGCTCAGTGTGTTACACTGCTCTACAGTGTTTTTAAGAAAGTATCTGCTCCAGACATTAAATATTACCTTCTCAATGGTCTTGAATCGGGGGGTCTCGCCCATGCTTCACTGTAAATTCACTAAATGTTGTCCTGGGTGTGATCTTTGACTCTTTCATCATCATTTTTGGCCTGCATCAGTTTGTTTTTCTTCTCCATTTCTCTTGATTTTACATACTGGTCAAAAACCTGTTTCCTCTCTTTAGGGTTAAGCAGAAGTTAACGTCATATGAATGACTGTGGCTCAGTTGGTAGAGTGGGTCGCCAATGACTGACAGGTTGGCGGTTCGCGTCCTGTCTCTGGCTGTTAATGTGTCCTTGGGCAAGACACTGAACCCTGACTTAGGCTCCCAGTAGGACTGACAGAACCTCAGAAACCTACTGGTGTGTGTGTGAATGGGTGAATGTTAAGCTAATGTAAAGAGCTTTGAGCACCATGAAGGTAGAAAAGAATTATATAAGTGCAGAACATTAACCATAAATGTGCTTAATCTTACATTAATCAGAAAACTAATGAAAAAAGTGCTTATTAGCTCATGTGTTTAATATATATGATGGTGTTATTACCAGAGGTGGTCAAAGTACTTAAGAAGTACAGCTACTTATGTGGATAAATAGTCTGGTGAGAGTAAAAGTACTGATTCAACTGCTTTACTGAAGTAAAAGTAGTACAACTTCTCAATTGTAATAAAGTAAAAACTAAACCTGCATTTTTTTTTTCTGGTCATGAATGAAATAAGACTTATTTAAGGCAAAAAAAAATTTTTTCAAAAATATCCAAAAATAAAGGGAATTACTGTGTAGATGATGTTCTATTGGGTCATGGTACTCAGTCTTCTTCTCCGTCCCCTTACCCTCTGCCTTAACATGAATTGAGACACCCCTACCCCTAAATGTAGACGCGCAAAATGAAGGGGAAGGGGTAAGAGGTGAAATAAGATTCAGCCTTAAACTCCTGAAAACACTGCATTTTCAGTCATTTCTACGAGAGTGTATCAACATGCAGCACAGCTCCACCTGTTGACTTTTTTTTTTACATGAAGATTATTGTCGAGATCATGAGCTCCGGCACTTTGCCTGCAATGAGGTTTGTTCAACATTTAACTCAGCAGCCACTCTTGTAAACAGCGCAGTGTGACATCAACAGTGTGTGACAGATGAAATGCCACAGAGGCTACTATGGCTGACTCCCTCCATCTTTCATAAAAGCCTGCATTAATGCCATGCGTGCGTCGTGCCTCTGCATTTAAACCAGCCGATCTCTACAGGAATGCAGACAGTAATTAAGCAACGGCTTGCAGATGGTGTTTAAACTGCAAAACACTTGGGGGGGAATCGGATCAAAATGACACTAAAGCAAACGAAATATACTCTATGCATTATGTCTGTCACCACCGAGACTGTCTGACAGTGTGAAGTAGTAAATATTGAAGAAATGTCCTCGTACTGCAGACAGTTCAGTGCATAAACGGCACATATTTGTATTCAGAGTTAATACACACAGGCAATATGGTGTGCACTATTTTACATAAAACATTACAAGATAATTAACAGTATCATTTATATAAAATATATCATGTATAAAATTGATAATCAGATTTTTTTTTTAATTATTAAATCAAAGTAGTGGTTTAAAGTAAATGTCAGGTAAATAATTTATTAGAAAATCAAACATTGACTAAAAAAAAAAAAAAAAAGAACAATTAAATCAAAGTCTAAATATTCTGTCTTTAAATTAAAACACCTTCATGTTTTGTGCCTTGACTTTTACACATTTAAATGCAGTTTAAATTTCACATTAATAATTAATAGTACCTAATTATTCTCAAATTTCCCCGACACTAATAATTCCATTTGCAGTAAAGGATGAAATGAAATGATTTATTTATCTGAGGCAGTTTAAAGTATGGCAGATAAGGAATGAGTTAGAAAAATCAAAAAAACATTTAAAGTACAAAAAATAAATAAATGCTAGACATAAAATTACTCGCATTTAATATCCAGACATACATAAATGCAATATGGTGTCCACTGTTTTACATAAAACATTAGAAAATAAAATATCATGCGCAATGCAACAGATGATCTGATTTTTATTTCACTCACAATTAAATAGAACTGGAACCAAATATTACTCTGCAGATGCCTCGCTCTCTAGCAAAAATTAATTACAAATGTTCCTTGCCTTATCCACATTTAAATACAGTTTGAGTTGCATATTAATAATTAACAGCAACTGATCATTTTCACATTTCCTAACACTAAAAATGTAATTTGCAGAAAAGGATGAAATTAAATGTGTTATTTATTTATTCATTTATTTTCCCACAGTGGTTTAAAGTATCTGTCACGTAAGGATTGGGTCAGAAAATCAATTTAACATTAATTGAAAGTTAAAGGGATTTTTTTTTTGAGAACTCATCTGTTAAGCTGTGATTTAATTTTAAACTGATACATAATTAGGAGTGTGTCCTTTTGATTGACAGATGGCAGATGCTACCAGAGTCAGCGCGAGTGGCTAGTTCCCATAAAGGCCTCAGCCTCATGTTACTGACCTTTGACCTTTGCTGGTTGAGTTTGTGGCATTCATACCAATTCATGTTGGGATATTTTTCATGCACCTATTGGACAAATATTACTTCTATTGAATCCACTAACAGACCATTCTACAAGTCTGTGCTTCAGTTTATTCTGTAAGTGTAATTATATTTATAGACATTAACCAGGCTGGGTCGGCTGGGGCCGCAGGTGCTGCTCTACTGCCGCCACGGAACACTTTGGATCGGAGGGTATAGCGAGCTCGAGCTGTGCCCAGTCTTCCTGGGTCAGAGTCTGTGTTGGGTCAAACTCTGGCTCAGCAGCGCTCGGGCTTCATCTCCCTCATGGGTCCAGGCTCATCACGTTGTTTGTCGCTTGCAGATTTGAGGAGTTATGCGGTGGCAGGGAAGTAGCAACTGGTTAATACTGCGCCTTAGCTCTAGCCTGTCTACCTCCGTTAGCTCTTAGCTCTAGCCTGTCTACCTCCGTTAGCTCTTAGCTCTAGCCTGTCTTCCTCCGTTAGCTCTTAGCTCTAGCCTGTCTACCTCCGTTAGCTCTTAGCTCTAGCCTGTCTACCTCCATTAATAATAATAAGTACATTTTATTTGTATAGTGCTTTTCATGGCACTCAAAGACGCTTTACATGCAGTAAGAGTCAACAAGAGTCAAACAACAATGAAAAAGAAACAAACAATAGCAAGCAGAGCAATCACAGATTAGCTCTAGCCAGACTACCACCATTAGCGCTTAACTTTGGCCTGTCTACCACCGTTAGCTCTTAGCTACTGGTAGCGCAGTTTGATAGGTTTCAATCACCCCCACACTCTCAGCTCTACTGCAGAATCCATGTTCAGAATTTCCGGGTCATGACCCTACCAAGATGGAAACCGCCCACTTTGCATTATTTCAGCTCTTCAGAAAACAATGCCCCCCCCAACACACACACAGTTTTCATAGATGTAAGGCAGGTAAGCAAGTAGAGTTTTATATAATTTTTTGTAAGGAAAAACAAAATCACATTTTAAAGGATATCAAATTATCATTATTTGGAAATGTAAAATATCACCCACCCCTATGACACATCACTTAAAAGTTCAGAGAAACTAATTATTTGGCAACCACCACAGTGTTGGTGTCACGGTCTTGTAATGTGTGTGGAAATTACCAAAAATAGTCACTTTCCCGATAAAGCATCAAGGTGACTGTGTTCTACCGAACCTTGGTCCAATCAGATTTGGGTGTGTTATATAAAAGCCAAGACAAAGGTCCACAAATGTCTCTGCAGCAGTGGGCGTGCACTTGCCAAAAGCAGAGCCTTATTCAGTCAAACCTGTGGAACATTGTTTTTTGTCCACAGCATTTTGTAGCAGCCTGACTGTTTTTGGCAAAGTGCCTCCATATCTGTTGTAGTCAGAACCATAGGGTGGCAGCTCTTTGGCTCCGACACCACTCTGCAGTGCAGGACTAGATTCTCAGACTTTGGCAACACAGTCCATTTGCTCAGTTATCTGTACATCTGTGTATTCATATATCTGTCGCTCCGTCCTTTGCTGGAAGACTACATTAGGATAAATTTAGCAACTGCCTCAGGGCCTGAAACCCTGGGGATTTCAAGACCATTAATGCACCAATTATTTTGCGGTAATTGAAGTTTCCAGGGTCCTGTAAAGGACCTTTGTTAAAAAAAAAACTGTAATATTTTGTTTCATATTACCCATGTATTATCTCTAATTAAATTATCACAAATTAGGTAAGATGTGCTGGAGTGGTTCTCTTCTGCATACATGGTCTCTTGGGTTTTGGACAGAATGGGTTGGGGGACCATGTGTGGTGGTGGATCAGCAGCAAAGCACCTGCCTATGCTGGTGCTTTGATGGGTTAATCCAGCCTCTAGATGCTGCAGCTTAGTCGCTAAAACTGCTCATGCCGTTCTTATTGAAGTCTTTGGCAGAAAACATGTTCTACAAGCTTTTGGTATTGGCAGAACTTGGTGCTGATATAGTGCCCCATGGCTAGTATGGAGGCTTTTGCATAGGAATTACTATTACGGAGAGAAAATAATTATTATTATTACCATTATTTTTATTATTATTATGAGGCTGATGCGCTACAGCACAAATTGTGCCAGAAACAATAAACCCCACCCCTTGTATGTATTTTATTACAACTGATGATTGAGCCGGGTTTGAACCCAAATGCACAACTCAAAAGTTGATATTCAAAAATAAACTAAAGTTTAATGACAAAGTACAATATCAAATACATACAGAGGAGTTCTAACAAATATTAAGAGTATCAACTGAAATCACTCTTAAAGAGGAAAAACAAAATATTCAATTAAATTCATTAACTTGGAGGAACAGTGACGAAACAAAGTATTAAAGGAAAAACCAAAAGACAAAACTAGACCAATGACAAGGCATCAAAACTCTTCTAGACAAGTCTATGACTGGCTTAGTTCTTTGATAAAACAGGATAAACTAGTAATGGACAAGGGTAAAACACCTGCTATATAAATATATATACACACATAAGGACGGGGAAACAACCAGGCACAGGTGACACACGTTAGGACAAGGAACAATCAGCAGACACATGGAGAAATAAAGGGTGAAGGTCAGACTAGAAAAAGGACAGAACACAAAAGGAAATCTATCAAAAGAAACAGGAAGTGACAAACACAGAAACAAAAGCCTAAATAATGCTTTAGAATTTCTTGGATATGAAAGATGTCATCATGTCCAAGTGTGCAGTGACGATCAGCTGCCTCTACACATGTGCCAAGTTTGATGTGAATGGAAACAAAATTGATGTTGTTTAGACATTTGGAGTATTGCCCATTATGACTAAATAGGGGGAAAGACACACACACACACAAAAAAATAGAAAAAAAACTCAAGAGTGCAGACTCCGCCAAGGCAGATCAGCCCTCATCACCTCCTTTTCACTTCTACCCAGACTAACCCAATGAAACACACACTTCTTCTGCCTTAATGAGTGTCATCAACATATAATATAACATTTCTGTGATCACCCTCTTCATGTTTATATCACATAAATACTGTTCAGGTCAATTCCATTCTCCCAACTTGACTTTCTCTCTTGCTCCCTCTACAGCGTATGCTACTTCCGACGTACGTACATCACCTTCATGGAAATTCAGTTAATAAAGTGTATTTACCAGGTTATTTTAATGTTTATCTAATGATCTGACTGACCGCAACCTGAATATCATTACAAATATTTTTCAACGACCTACACCTGCAGGTGACACTGGTATGTATTATAAAGTGTTACTGAGGTAAGGAACACCACTGCACTAAATATTGGTAAAATAATGGAATTTGTGATGAAATATTAGAGTGATTATTAGGATTTTTCTTGATTTCAGACATATTTTGGATAATTAAACATACAATGGGTCGAATGTACCTAGGATAAAAGGTCATCCCCCCCCCCCCCAACATTGAATTGTGGTTTAATTAGAACTCATAATAAAGTCAGCATTAAAAGAAAATCTAAAAAGAAAAAGAGAAAAAAAAAATCATGCCTCAATGATGAGATGGAATTAAGTCTCTTACAGTGAGACAAATCTGCGAGGAAAAGAAAAAATAATTGACCTGGGAACACCATTGTTGTTCCTGACAAATGAACATAACATGAAGACAGAAGCATACCATTAACATCTGACATAAAACATTCTTTTGATAATCTGTTCTAATCAGACCTGTCACGATTATGACAAAAATAGGATCTCTGTTGAATTTGTAGCTCATAGAACGGGATGAGATGTTTAACCTGAAGTTCAAACTCTAAGGTATTTCTGTCTCTCTAAGCTCTTTCTACTTTTACAGTAGACTTACAGTGATTGTCTGATGAATAGTTTTCCAGACTTGCTGAAAACAGCCAGGAGCAACACTTCCTTCCTCTCTTTATTTCAGTTGCAGTCCATGCTTCTAACTTTTCACATTTCAGCTTTGTGAATTATTGATATTCTCTTTTCAGCCATTCCATCACTTTCCTTACAGTCTTGAAAAGATAAATCTACCTTTCAGCCAATTTTAAATATGTGGAAAACTCTAACGGATAATAGAGAGAAAACAAAACCTTGACAAAGTCTTCGGCTGTTATGATGCTTTACTGTTTGGCAGGAACTTGGACTGTGTTCGAAACCACATACTTACCTACTCCTCGTACTAACTTTTGGAGTATGCAGTGTGTGTACAACTTTGAGTCTGCAAGAAGTTCTCGGATGCATACGAGATTCGGCAGAAATGTTGAGCTTCCTATTCATACTGACATTGCCCAAGATGTAACGCGACGTGAAGTCCGATTGTCACATGACCCGCCAAATTCTGTAAATCGGACATGAAACTGTGGTGTCAAGTTAGTTTGTGTGGAGATTTATTTCTTCCTTACAAAGTAAAAGCCAAGATTTATCAGTGTAGTTTTTCGTATAAGACAGGGAAAGGGGTGTTTTATTTTGTGGAAATAACAGGAAGTGCATTGTTTATTATGGCTCGCTAGCATTTTGCCGAATTCCTCAGAAGAAAATTATAAATAGGTGGTATTCACAGAAATGAATTCTGCATCTGAAGAGGCACTTTTTTGCCCGATTTATTTATTTTTAATCAATAAACTATTTTTGCTCGGACAGGAGAGCAATGGATTGTGGGTTAACACATAGTAGAACACTATTAGGATACACGTCCCGATACAAGTATGTGGTTTTGAACACAGCCTTGATATACCGACACATTAGCATGGAACCAAATGAGGAATTGCAAAGTCACTGAAGGTTTTTTGTTTTTTAGGACTGACTTTCTGCCATTGTCTTTACTCTGAAATCCAAATGAAAGACCAATCAATAGCACAATTGGAGTCAGGGAAAGATTGTGTGGCAAAAGCAGGCTAAAGGCTCACATCACCTAGAGAGGGCTGCGAAATCCAATTACTTTGGTTAACAAGCTGACCTTCGCACGTATAATGCCACTGTGTCCCCTGGCTTATTTTCTTGGCAGAGCGTAAGCACTCCTGGGCCTCGACAAACCTCTAAATATTGCAGTGATTGCACTCAAAAGTTATGTCCACTGAGAAGCTCTGAGCGAGCGTATGTGCTACCAGCTGATAAAACAGGCTAATGAAGAACTAAGGAGGGTTTCTCACTTGCATCTAAAACCCAGATGAGCGCTAAAATGTGTGTTGTGTGCATTTTTCCTGTTTCTTAAAACACTGTTATTTACTTGAATATTCATGACTAAATGTTATGCAGCGCTACACTTGTCATCCTGCAAGTGAGAACTTACAAAATATGGTTTTAATTCACTGCCTGGATCCTGGAACTGTGTTATCATCGAGGGGAAAGCAACATGTCACGAAGAATTATGGAAATAAGACAGGCTATTTCGGGTTGTATTTTTTTTATTTATTTCTTACTCCAATTAATTGTAAGATATGTTCAAAAACAAGGTCAAATTAACCCATAAAGACCACTATCGAGGCACTTTCTCCATTTCTACCTTTTTTAAAAAATGATTTATAACAGATTTTCCCTCTATATTTGACATTTTTGATGAAAATCACGTGTTTTCCTTTATTTAATTCACAGATCATACAGAGGTTTGAGTAAATTCAAAGTGAATTCTATCAAAACAGAGAAAAATAAAGAAAATGTGACAAAGCGAATATAAAAACTATATTCACCCAATGTCATTTATTGAATTTTTCCTAAGAAGTTTCAATAGGGTTGTCAAAATAAAACCATTAATGCAGATTGATACATCATCATGATTAATGTGATTAGAAATTTGAAGTCAATTCTTTTTTACAATTGTTTTGTTGAAACTGTTGAATAAACATGTTAATTGCATATACTGTATATATTCATATTTCTACATAGGGTTTTGATATTTTAACACATTTTTGGCTCCGTTTTCTGAATTTTAGAAGAGTTTTTGAATATGTTTTGGATTTTTCATCCTTTTTTTGGTTAATTTTTGTGGATTTTAGCGTGTTTTGTATATTTTTCTTCGCGTTTTGTGTTTATTCATGTATTTTTGTGTATTATGCGGGAAATTTGAGGAAAGAAAAAGAAACCCTGAAACAAAACAGTCGACCCGACATAAAGTTTTTAATCATGATTAATCAAAATTAAGTCCAAGCAACCCTGTGATTAATCTGATTAAAAACTATAACCATTTGACATCCTTAGTGGAAACACTTGTCCTGGATTGTGGGAAATAAAAAAGAAATCTTTCCACTGTCCACCTCAGAAGAAACCAGCTCTCATCATTTTATTTTGCACAATGGTTTAAAATTTACGAGCCAAGTTATAAATAGACACGACTTAATGAAAGACCCTGAACAGAAGCGTGTATTGATCTAAAATATTTGAATACATGAAACACTAATATTATTAAATAATTCTGATGAAATGCAGTTTCTAAGCATTTCAATGGCATCACTTGTGACCTATGTAGATGCTCAGAGGCTTCGTAGTGAACTTAAAAAAAATAGACTATCATCCTCTGGAACATCACAGAGAAATAAATGCAGTTGGAAAGGGTTGTTTTTAGTTCAGTGCATGAAAAAAAAATCTATTCCTTTGTTTTAATAACCTTTGTACAGTATGGTCAATCCAGAAAAATATTTGTATTTTGCCACAAACTGCAAAATAGAGGATAACACACCAAAGAAGGCTCACACCAACACGCCATGGTGTGTTTTTAACTCCAGCCCCAAACAATTAATCTACAGGTAATGATGAAATAAAACCTTTATAGAATTTCTATTTTTTTTCCAGCCAAGGGAGGGCCTACATTTGTGTCTGTTTTCTATAGACAGGACAATGTTGGAATAAATGGTGCTTAAAAAAAAAAAAAAGAAATCACTGCAAAAATAGTTCCAATTTTAATTAATCTACAGGTGTTGATGAATTAAGGGGTTTTCATAATTTCACATTTTTCCAGCCAAGGGACTGCTTCAATTTTATTCATGTTTTCTATTGAGAGGATAATATATATATATATATATATATATATATATATATATATATATATATATATATATATATATATATATATATATAAAAACCAAATCACTGCAAAAATAGTTCCAATTTAATTTACAGGTCCTGATGAAATAAAGGCATATATATATATATATATATATATATATGTGTGTGTGTGTGTGTGTGTGTGTGTGTGTCTAGAATTCACAGTGCCTGGATGTTTGCCTGTTTTCTATACAGAGAATGATGTTGGAATAAATGGTGCTAAAGGTAAAAAAAAAAGAAAAAGAAAAAAAAAGTACTTGGAAATTGCTGCAAAAATAGTTCCAATTTTAATTAATCTACAGACCATGATTAAATAAAGGCTTTTTATAATTTCACATTTTTCCAGCCAAGGGACTGCCTGTATTTTTTATTTTATTTTTTTATACAGAGGACATGGTTGGAATTAATGATGGTAAAGGTAAAACAAAATAAAAAAATACATTTAAAAAAAAAGGATTGGAAATCAATACAAAAATAGTTCCAATGGTTCCAGGGGGAGAGAGGAAGAAAATCTCTCTGTTGTGACCTGAATTATAGTCTTTCCATATCTATCCATATCTCGCCTCTTGTAAAAATTACTCATAGGAGAAAGACAGCTGTAATGGTGATGACCTCCTCAAACTATTTTGCTCTTGTTTTGAGGACATACCCTTTGATTTCAGAAATACTATATCATAAAACACTCATATTGATCATATCTATGCTTAAAAAAAAAACTACAAAGCAGACTTTATTTCTGCATCGCCAATCCAAAAAGGGATGACATTTGCTGGCAATTTTGTGGTAATATTTCCAAATGGAGTTAATTGTATCGACTTAAATCACAGTTCTGGTGTGTATTCAGTCTGTGGAAAGCTTTTAGATGAATTGTTATGATCTAGCGCTTGCCTAATAGTTTGGCATTGGCATCTATATGCAGAGTATGAGTAAACAAACACGCCTTTCACTTTAGACTGATGATGTATGAGGCTTCTCTGCCTCTCATGTCGAGCCAACAGTGTGTGTGTGTGTGTATATATATATATGCACCTCCAAAGGAACCCCTATTCGTATAATTGGGTCATTTACACCAGAAGGAGACAAAATAAAATAAAAAAAGAAAGAAAGCAAAACATATCAGCCAACAGAACAATTCTCCAGGTCTTGTATTCAGTGAAGGTTGTGCCAAAACTAGTCTTTTGATAAACAACATGGATTATTGGGCTTCTTGGGGTGATGAGTTGCTGAAAGCCCCACAAATCTTCCTTTTTTAAAAACACTACTCAGGTCTTCTGGGCTCTAATAGAAATAAGATGTAAATAAAGCAGCACCTGCCCACAATGAGGTTAGCTTGGGAGAAAAATTGTAGCATGGAATCATATATTAAAAAGTATTTAACTCAGTGATGGTCTATCAACTAGGGGTGTAACGGTACATAGAAATCACGGTTCGGTACACACCTTAGCTTTGAAGTCACGGTTTGGTTCATTTTTAGAACAGTATGGAAACAAATTCCAAAAAATGTATTCCTTTTAAATAGTAACTAGTATGAACAACATGACGAAAAAGAAAATTCACTGTAATTTTAACTTTTTTTTTGCTCCTTCATGTAAAAAATGAGCCGTTAAATCAAAACATTATTAAAATTGCATTTATTTTTCCTCGGAAATTTGAGATTTTTTTCTGTTTATCCCCATATTTTTTGTTTGTATAGTTTATAAAATAAAACATATTCATAATTTAATGCAGTAAATTAAAGATGCAAGATTGGAGTTATTATTTACATGCTATTCTATTATTTCACTGGAAATCAAATCGGGCTGAATGTGGTCATTGAAAGAAAATGATTTTGTGACCCTTAATTTAATATATTACCTGCTCATGTACAGAAAATATATGATGGTTTAAGCTCCTCACCACAAAACCATAGAGAGCAAATCTGTCTTTTTTATTATTATTATTATTTTAAAGGGAAAACATGCAGTGTAATAACATAACTGCTTTTTCTTCTAAATGTTTTGGTGCTTGTGTTGAGGGAAAAAATATGCAGTAATACGCTGAACAGCAGCAGCACACTGTCCATCAAATGCTTACTGGGGTGTCTTCTCTATCAGTATCGGTTTATATTATCAGTCATGAATTCAATCTTTCTTGTATGAGTGAACATGTCAGTCTTGTGGAGTAAAAATGATAGCTTTTGCTCCTTAAAGCTGCAGTACTGGAAAGGAATCTAACTGCCAGTATAACTGTGCAGTAAATGGCTTAGTTGCATCTTACATCAACATGTTCCATCCTCACAACAACCACCCTCAGGATATAATTCCCCAGCAGCGGGCCTATCTCTGGCATATAAATGATCGAAAACAGGGTTCGTGAAAAGCAACTCTTTCAACAGTATACAGTACTTTTCTCAATGTGCTGCATCACACTTGTGTGTCGACAAGATGTTAGAGCTTTGACAGGTTGTAGTCCAGATACTCACCCACACCTTGTGAATGCTTTGATAAATCTGTGCTTAAGAGCAAGAGGGACAGAAGTGAGAACCTGAAAATCACATTCATCAGTCCAATAAAACCTGGAAACTGCAGTGCACTGCTTACATAGACTTGGAATATTAGCATAATGTTAGCTTCATAGCATAAATGCTTAACCGCTAAAGTTTTTCCAATGTACAGAAGACACGTTGCTAATTGGGCTCAATAATTGTGTTTGTATTCTACCTTAGAAGAACATAATAATAATAATTTTTATTTGTATAGCACATTTCATACAAAACTGTAGCCCAAAGTGCTTCACAAGATACAATTTTAAGACAGGGTGAAATACAAAGACTACGTTAAAATTCAATTGCACAAAAATTATAAAATTACAAAAGTACAAGATTATAAAATTTCAAAAAATAAAATTACGTCTTGTAAAATATAGTTTGTGCTAAAACAAAGGAAAAGTGGACAGTACCATAAGCAATAATGATTAACCAGCCTGTTCAAGCTAGCTATTATATATCAACCTAGCTATGTTAGCATACAGTAAGCTAGTGTGTAAAGGTAGGTGGTACAACAGGCACATTTCATACAATTTCACCATCTTGTCACAAATTACATCAAAATTACCAAAAAATTACCAGCTTATTAGTGATCTGTAATGTAAAGTGAGAAAATTTAAACCTTTTAAGTCCACTTTATAGCCCAGAAAATACAGCAATTATGCTACGAGGCTAATGTTAAATGTGTTGTAATTGAAGGTATGGATGCTCCCAGTTTCATATTTTAACACACAATAACCTTATCAGTCTATATTGTTGTATTTCGTGGTGTTATTTTAGTAATACATGAAGTCAGACGTTCCTCGACGGTAGGACATATGTATCCAGTCTCTGTAGGGAGGTGAGCTCAACTTATTTTATTGACTCAAACGTTTAGAGTGGCAGACTGCAATGGATCAAAGAAAAAAAACCCAACAAATATTTACTTGTAAATTGTGTTTTGTATGTACAAGAACATTTCAGACTTGGTTATAAGAATTCTTTCCAGGAGCTCATGAGTCACTAAAATCGTACTCTCTCTGAAGCTGCAATTTTGGTCGGTTACTCTTTCTACACTTGCAACGATCAAACTTACAGAACTGAGCATATGGTGCAGATGCCAAAAGTATCAGTATAATAAAAAGACTTAAATACACCCCCAAGCTGAGCGGCATTAATGCTAATTAATACTAATGTTGTGCTCTTTGCATTGACAGTAAACATTAGGAGATAAGGACAGTGTTTTTATTATTCATTTGTAATCATTTCTTTAATCTTAGTTTATCTGTCACTAAAACGCCTCTAATAGGAAGGAGCTTTAGGATGGAATTAAGCTATGTAATAACTCCATCCAAGATAACTACGCTTAAAAATGTATAAAATATATCAATGTATGTAGAACTGTAGAATAGCATTAGGGCTGACAGATATGGACAAATTATCATAAACTTATCTCTTTTTTTCATATCAGACAATATTGACATGTATCACAGTATATAAAACATTTTTTGTCAAGGTAAAATTTTCATAAATTACTTGTGAAAACAAAGAGAGAAAGAAATGCATATGTTATGGTACATTATCCCTATTTACATGGGAGTTGTTATTCCTGTTTAATCCTAAATAAAAGTGAATTCTTCTTTAAAATGACCATGTAAACACCTAATTCCAGTTGAAAATGATCATTCCGAATTAAACTTGAATTCTGAATAAAGTCACTTGTTTATTCCGATCTCAATAATTCCTCTGTCATGTAAATAGTTAATTCCGCTTTAACAAGGCAATTCAATTCAATATCAGCAGTCAATCAGTGTAAAGATGATCAGTACACTGGTTGGGTTACACCATGGGTGGGCAATTAATTTTCCTATGAAGCCACATGAGAAATGTTGATAGTTATTAAGGGCCAGATCAATTCACCCAATATCTCTTAAAACAGTAAATGAAATAATACAATGAAAATATAGAGCCCAGAAAACAAGTATTTAATGAATATTCACAAAAATATTTGTGAAAATTGTTTTATTCAACTCTATATTAACTTTACATAAAAAGCCTTAACTGCAGATTTGTTTGTGTATCACGTTTTGTTAAAATCTCTGCATTCTTAATCAAATTTTCTTTCATTTTTTGGTGTTAGCTGACATGTATGGGCTGAAACTGAGCAACAAACCAATTTGGTAGATAAAAAAAATGTTCATTTAGCAGATTCCTCAAAATAAAAGCTCTGTTATTTATTCTCATTGACTTTTAATTTGCCAGTGACCTCATGTGGGCCAGTCAGGACCAGCTATCGGGCCGCATGTGGCCCCCGCGCCTTATTTTGCCCAGGTCTGGGTTACACCCTTTAGACTGGATGAAAAAAAATGTCAGTTTTTATGTAGACATTTTATTTCAGTGTGTGATTATGGGAACATGAAGAAGCTTTCAAACAATATGGTAAAAAAAAAAAAAAAGCTCCAAAAAAGATCTACCTCACCTTTAAAGTAGATTAAAACCCACTTTACTGATTCCACAATGTTTAAATTCAACAGTCTGCTCTGGCAGTATAGATAGTGTCATTACCCAGTTGATCAAACAAGGGTGAAGTATATGTTTAAAAATGAAAACATGTAGGGCATGAACAGTGAGTCCACCAACAATCTATTAATTATACTCATTGTTCAGTGAGGTGCATATCCCATTGGCTGATGAATTCTTCTATTTCCCTGATAGACAGATGTGCAGTGTGCATCCTTGGCACCTCCAGGTACCTCTGGGAGAGCAACGTGCCAAAAGGTGCCAGAGAGCAGACAGCTGTCAGACTCTAGCAATGCATCCCAAATAACCTCCCTGTCAATAAGGAGGACAACAGAGGAGGCTGGCTCGCCCCACCACTACTTCTGTCAAATCTACTCAAAATCTCAACATCTTATCTCATGTTATATGTGAACACATTTATGCATATGGTGGAGAGAGAAATAGTGTTTTTCGCAAAATTCACATGGTTTCAGCAATTAGATAAATATTTCAAAATATGCATCTAGACAATTTATTGCAATAATCTCAGAGAAAGAGAGAGAGAGAGATAATTCTCAGGTGCCAAACATAAGGCCCGGGGACCAAATCCAGGTCGCCACATGGTCCAATCTAGAACGTAGGATGAATAACAATGAAGACATTAACTGGTGAAAAAGTTATTTTAATTCAGGTTCTACATACAGTATAATTACATTTCAACTGGGTCAGACCAGTAAAATATGATCATAATTACCTATAAATAAAGAAAACTGCAGATTTTAGTGTAAAAAAAAAAAGGCAAATTACATGAAAATATTGATATTGAGAATGCATCCTTTTCTAAAAACTTGAATAAATATGAACCGCCTGAAATATTTGAAGAGAAGTGTCATTTTACGAATATTCTGCCCGTTACTAAATGCTTAGTGTATTTGTAAATCAAATGTCAGTGGTTCTGCACATGTGCAAAAGACTGAGGCACAAAATGGTTCAAATTACACTTGTTTTTCTGAAGACATGTGAAGTTGTAGATGTTATTCACATTTTGAGGCAAACAGATGTAAATATCACAAAGTAATTTTTTGTTATTTTACTTTTCTGACTCTTTCCAGATCATATTGAACTGAATGTGGAACTGAACTAAAATGAGTTTGACACCCCTGGAATAATTCAACAGGAAAAAAGTAACGTCAAATGATTCACATATTTTAATTATCTTAATCAAAGAGTCACAGTATTAGTCTATATTAAAGAAGGCAATAAAAATCTTTTGTATCAGCCTATATTCAGAGGCTGCTTTTGAGCCTTCATTATTAGTTTTATTTCCTCTGCCAAGGAGGTATTAAATTCAGGACTTTCAGCAGGATTACGTAAAAAGTTCTAAATGGATTTTGATGAAACTTTCAGGAAAGATAGATAATGGGTCAAGGAAGAACCCATTAGACTTTGAGCACTAAAGGTCAAAGGTCAAGGTCACACTAAAGGTCAACAGCTAAAACACAAGTGGTAATATCTCAGGATTCAGACAAGATAGAATCATGCGTTTTCATGCATTCACATTGTCTCAGCTTCAGATATCAGATGGGTCAACACCTGTGGGTCGATCAGGTCACGTTTTGACATCATATGACGCCATATCAAGCCTTGGTGGAGGTCTGCTTTCTCGTTTTTTTTATGTTTTCACCCGGTTTGTCATATGTTATTATGGCAGATGTTAGTGTCTGTGACACTACTCGTTTGATTTTAATTTTTTTTTTTAATTTTTTTTTTTTTAATTGTACAAACCAAGCCTCTTAATTTTTCTACATTGATAAGAGTATTACAATGAATTTCAATGACACAAAAATTTGCAAATAAACTGCAATTAATCACAAGTTAACTATTACATTTATGTAATTAATCGCAATGAAGTATTTTAATTGATTGACAACACTGATAAATATACAATGCTGCAACATGATCCTTTCAATCATAAATTGTATTAAAAAACAATAAAGGAAAAAAAAATGTTCCTCTGGGTCTCAGGAGTTTAGAACACCTTAGAAGTCGTCATCCCAGATAAAGTGTAGAACATATTACACATGTATTACGACTTTTCCAGAAAGGTAGTATTATTGTAAAGCTGATTAGTGCTGTGCTTTTCAGTGCGTTTCAATAGCAGTAGCTAAGCCTGTGAATAAATCAGTACTCTGCAGTTAAGTTCAGCTGAACAACCTACAGGCAGGCTTTATGGCAGCTGAGAAAGCTGGAGGCAACATTGTGCTGATAGGAAAAGATGAAAAAGCGGCTTCCTCTCATCATGCCTTCATCACTCCAGCACCAGGAGGATGCAGAGAGAGGCGAAGAGTTATGGCAGGGAGTGCTGGAGTAAATCTTCCAGACCTGTTCTCGCTCAAGCTCCGAGGCTTGACCATTAATTTCAATCGCCCCAGGAGGGAGGTTTATGCACATCTGTGTACATGTCGTTTGGTGTGGAATTAGTGCATCCCAGCATGGGGTACAGAATGAGAGATGACATGCTGTACATGGATGAAAGCTGATAAAGCACCATTATATCACCAGCTGAAAGAGACACATGTGATGTGAAATGAAACAATTATGACTGAAACTGTCCAATTTGTCGGAGAAAATCTGTAGTCATGGAAAAAATTATTACGCCATCGAAAGACATCAGGAACAATGGTTATGTAATCAAGTACTAACTCCTGGGTGTACACAAAAGACAATAATTGAATGGCAAAAGGCAATGTTATCAGTACAATGCCCGAAGAATTTAAGTGACTTCAGTTTAATATAGGAGCTGATATGGCACCATTTTCCATGAGTTTCTTTGATAACTATTTTTGTTATTATTATATTTGTCCAAACAAATGTACCTTTAGTTATATCAGGAATAAAAATGAACAAAAACAATTAATGAAAACAAGGGTGGTCTAATAATTTTTTCTACAACAAGTTGATCAAAGATTGGGTTATACTTGGAAAAGTGTTGCATCTTTCATTTAGAGTTGCCAAAAAAATATTAGACCATCAAAAATAATCAAAAACAATGGTTCTGTAATTATGTAGTAACACTTGTGTGTATCATGTGACTAAAACAGACAGTAAAGAAAACATGGAAGTAATAAAAGCACTGTTTTTGTCAGTACAATGATATATACACAGATAGATATGTATAGAGCGTGTCCAATAATTCCCTATATGTAGGAAAAATAAGTATATTTCTTGACAAACTATTTTTATTTAGAACATGCTCTATATCACTGACATTTCAAGCCATTGCTTAGTCTAGCTGTGGTTGACTTCCCGAGCTGGAGCAAATCTAATGTGCTACCGTAGTAGTCTAGCTACGCTCAATGTAACTTTTACCTGAAACTGGCCGGCGAATCACAGTGAAGTATAGAGTCAGAAGGCGGGAGTAACAAAGTGACACTCAACGATTTTGGAGAGAAACCATAGAAAAAGAACAAGAACGGGTGGCCATTTCCTTTCATCAAAGATAAATGAAGAATGTGAGAAAACATTAGCAATCAAATTATTTTTACAGGATCGACAACAGTCATTAAGCTCCATAATCCACCATATATTGTTTAGTCATTCCTAAACTTCTCCGAACTCTTCCTTCAACTTTTCGGCACTCTACATCATCCTAAAGATTACACTGATTGGTTGCACAGTAGTACCGTCCTATTGCATACAGAGGGATTTGAAAGACAACCTTTTAGCCCCGCCTCCTCTGACTATCAAGCACGACTAGACTTATACATGTAATTGTTAAGGCTTCAGAAACCAGATGGACCCAAAAGTAAGACACAGGAACAGAAATATTACATCTTTACAGGTTTTATTATAGAGCCCTGGGTTGCTGAATGAGGAGTCGGTCAGGCCAGCAACTGAGGGGCAAGGCAAAAGGGTGGTAAAAAAAACAGACGAGAGACAAAGCCAGAAACCCCCCCCCAAAAACAGAGGATAATCCAAAACTCTTTACCAGTGTCCAGGTGTGGGTCAAAACCAGGGTCAGAATCCAAAACAGAGCCGATGAGGGTGAAGCAAACTCTTTATCCAGGAACAGGTACAGGGTCAGGTAACAGATGGCAGCAATCAGACAAAAAAAACCTAACAAAAAACAGACAGGATAGACAAAAGGCAACAACCAGAAAACCAAACCAAGTCATACACAGTGAGGACAAGACCAGACTCAAAACTGCTTATTTGCTTCATAAAGACAAACTTGCACCAGATAAAGATAAAGGAGGATTGTATATAAGACCCAAAACAGCTGAACTACATGAGGGTTGATTAAGGGGCGGGACAACCTCAGTTACAGGAAGTAAAACAAGACCTGTTGAACATGAACCAACATGATAAAATAAAAGCCCAGCCACTAACCATGATAAAAAAAACAGGAAGACAAACAGAAAACTTACAAAACAAAACACTAAGAGTCCAAGATGTAACAGTAATGACTGTGGATAGCACGGCTAGGCTAGCCATTGCTCTGAACTGAAAACATTTTGATTATAAAAAACTATGGAAAATGCATAAATATCAGCTCTGAAATTAAACTTTCATGACTTATTTTTTATTGATATTTTATTTCCCCCGAAAAAACTGTACCTTTAGTTGTACCAGGCATTAAAATGAAATAGAAATAGAAGAAAACAAGGGTGGTCTGATAATTGTATCTACAACTATACTTCATATATGTGTGTAGTTGAAGGCTTAAATTATTTCTCATCCTTGGTACAACAACACATGAAGCAGCAGCATTTATCTACAGCTGAATAAACCACATGGGTGAAGATTACAGTGGTAAACATTTGTCTATAACATAGAGATACATCAATGAAACTATACTGAAACAAAAGACAGCTTTATGTTAAACGTGTCTAGAGGGACTGTCAGGCGTATGAAAAGAACAATTACTTAGTAGAAACATGAAATAACTTCAGACCAAAGAGTGTTTGGGGTTTTTGAAAGGAGAAATACATGCCATATGTACAGTATAAGACCACAGGCCAAGGTCTTTTATGGTCAGGGTTTGTACCCCTTCAAAAGCCAAACATCATTTGTACTTGCACAGGGACAATATGGAGCTACAGTACACATGCTGCCTTCAAGGTTTCCAGTTATATCCATGTATACTTCAAGGAAACAAGACAAAATGCTCATTCTGTGCCTATAACAAAAGCCTGGCTGTGGGAGAAGAGGGTGCGGGTGCTGCTGGACCGGCCTGATGCAGACCTCAGTGGACCCAGTGGAGAATGTCTGGCACATTTCACACACAACAATCTAACAACAAAGACCTCACACTGTGGGACACCTCAAGACTTGCTTGCAGGGAGATTGGAACAATATGACACCTGAAACACTTCTTCACTTGGTGTCTTCAGTCCCTGAATGTCTGTAAGTGCTGTGAAAAGAAATGGCAAGATGACAAAATAGTCAATACTTGTCTGTCCCACCTTATTTTTGTCATGCATTGCAGCCTAGATGTCAGGAGTTGATGTATTTTTTATGAGTGCTGTCAAATGTTAATATTTTTAATCAGAAGGTTCCTATGGATTAGTTTAATTTAATTATAATAAGGCAGTCAGAGTCAGCAGACCTCTGCCAAAGCTTGATATGGCGTCAAAACGTGACAAGATCGAGCCACAGGTGTTGACCCATCTGATGACCGAAGGTCAGACCACGTGAATGAAAAAAAAAAACCTGTCGATTCTATCTTGTCTGAATCCTGACATACGTGTTTTAGCTGTTGACCTTTAGTGTGACCTCGACCTTTGACCTTCATCACTCAAAATCTAATGGGTTCTTCCTTCATCCTTATCCATCATTCCTGAAAGTTTCATTAAAATCCATTCAGAACTTTTCTGAATCCTTCTGACAGACAGACAGACAAACAAACAGAAAGACAAACAAATGGACCCAAATTTAATACGTCCTTGGCGGAGGTAATTAACTATTATTTCTTTTTAATCTAAATCAGGGGTCTCAAACTAATTTTCTATCAAGGGTCACATTCAGGCCCATTTGATTTCCAATGGCCGGACCAGTAAAATAATAGAACAACATTTTGTCCCTATTAAATTACAAAAATGTTTTCTTTTACTTCCTTTGACTATATAAACTAAAAAGATGGGAATAACCAGAAAAAAACCCTCAAATTTCCTAGGAAAAATAAATGCAATATTAATGTGTTAACTTCAACATATTTTTACATTAACAAGCAAACATTTTTTTTAATTGTAGTGAATTTTCTTTAGACATGTTGTTCACACTTGTTCAGGTTTTTCACATTTTATTGTTACATTATTGTTTGTAAAAGGAAATATTTCCATATGTTCATGTGATTTTAAAAACAAACACTCCACAAACCTAGCAAACCTCCGCCAAGGCAGACCTTCCCCCTTTATATTCTTTGACTCTAATATTGGTCTGTATGTGGAAGATTAAAAAATGAGTTTTACAGTCTTGACTGTGGAATTATTGCACTTTGCAAATTCATCCCAGGGGCCGTATTGGAACCTTTGGTGGGCTGCATTTGACCCCCGGGCCGCATGTTTGAGACCCTTGATCTAAATAAATCTATGTAATGTAAAAAATGTATTATGGATTTTATTTTCCTCATAGGAAATGTTCATACTGGTGCAAGGAATACATGATTAAATGTTGCTGGTGATCAGAGGAAGTATGTGGAGGTCTATGGAGACCACTGCTCACAGAAGTGAAAGAAGGGGCTGATATGCCTTGGTGGAGTCTGCGCTCTTTCAGTCCCCTTCCTTTTATCAATAGCAATAGATGTAAACATAACATATACAAATATACACATACATAAATGTATCATTCCACTTGACAGTTATAACTAAAACTAGAAAAGCACTGCGAGTGCGCAGACCCCCACCCCTCCATTACCACCATACCCTCAAAATTTCATCATGAATTGAATCCATCCAAACAGCACCAAAAATTTAACCTCCTTGGTGGAGGTAATTAATTTTGAATTGTAGCAACATTATGATTTTTTCTTAAAATTATTCACTCCATGTCTGGGACAGTGATATAAATGTATTTTTTGTTACCTGTGGAAACACCTTGTGACGCCAGTATTAAGCAGTTGCCTAAAGTGGTGACGCAGGCAGAGTAGGCAGTTGGTAATGTTAGCACGTGGATTAGACAGAACAGCTTGTTCAAAGTTTGCCCTTAGGTTAGCTCTGAAATGGGGTGAAAGTATTGGAGTATTACTTCTTTACCCAATATCATTGACTTGCCCTTGAGCGGGGTTTTACACTGCTGTAATGTAACCCCAAACCTGCTCAGAGCAACAGTGCAGGCAATTGGATATAGCTCCAAATCCACATTTAAATAAAATGTGAGAGATGCATGAACAGCCCAGTGCTTCAGTTCTGGAAAAAAGCAGATTCTGCAAAGATTGTTCAGAAAATTTACTGCAGGATGTTACACATATGAAAGGCAGAGCAGTAACTATTTTTAAATCCCTCGTTAAAAGTCACAAGTGTATGTGAAGTTCCATTTCCTCCACTTAACTGTTGTCAGGTGGTGAGAATATACTGCATGATCTATTTATATACAGTCTGTCTAATGATGTTCACCTTCTGTTAGTCTAATTATCTTTTCTATTTTTTTTTTGTCTTTTAGTCAGATAAGTTTTCAGGTGTTCAATGTTAGACAGACCATTTTAATTTTTTATTTATTTTTTTAATTCGTCAAAATTCATTGCATACATTTTGGATAAAAAATACCTAACATTCTACCAGGGGTGATGACAAGGAAATGATAGAAAGAAAATGTAATTAAGAAACAGCAACAGAAACAAGAGAATAAAAAAATTACATCAATGCGTTGTGCAGCACAAAAAGAAAGTACGATTTCACAGCTTTAAGAGAATATCTATTTAACACTTTAATAAAACAACAACTGCATAACAACTGTTCCATTTTATTGGGTTAAAAATTTCTAATCAGATTAATCATGATGATTTATCCCTAATTTTATACACACACACACACACACACACACACACACACACACACACACACACACACACACACATATATACATATATATATGAAAATCAATTTCAAATGAACAAATAAATTATAGAAATCTTATATAGTAATTAATAAATAATAGTCTTATCTCCCCCAATAACACAAATGAGTGGAATTTTGAATTTCAGAGAATTTCTATGAGTGTCCTATAAAGGGTTGAGCACAATAAAGTGCTTACCCATGCTTACAAGTTGACAAATGCAGCATAAATGCAGAACATAATGTACAAATGGAGAAAAACGGAACTGCACTGATGCGTACATCCAACCTCATCCTCAAATTGGGTGGTGTGGATGAAACACTGGGATTTCCCAGGTTCCCTTGTGTCTGTCACAGCCTGTTCTGCTACTACTATCCCTGCTGCACGCTCCACCTGCCTTTGAGCAGCATGCTTTCTCTGTCTCATCCCAGTAAATGTTCCAGACCACAGGCTCTGGCTGACCAGTGTTTCCAGTCAACAGTGAGCAGCTGTGAGTGTTTCTGTTCACCTGTGAATACCTGCGGCCTCCTATTCCCATCCTTCTCCGCCTCATCTGCCTGCCGTCACATCTCCAGAGTTTCTGCTTCATCAACCACACTTCTTATCTACCCCCTCCCTCCCTGATCTGGTCATCTGAGCCTGGACTGCGTTATGTCCTCTTAGAGCTTCTTCAAGGACAGTGGGTGATTGTTCAATAAAAGCTCGCAATCATCTATTCTTGGTCACTTGAGAGCTGCAATTGGCTTCAAATGTCCACTTGACACAATGTCACAGTGTAATACTACATAGCATTGCTGTAGCAGTGTCTTAATCCTTTACACCGCATTGATCCAAATATAGGACAAACCTGTATAATGTTTTCGAAATAAAACAAATTTTTATCACGTGTGTGTTACTGATGAAGAAAACTCAAGTCTTAAATGCTGGTTGGCTCAAGTTCAAGTGAAATAGAACCAGAACAGAACCGAATAGAGTAGAATAGAACAGAATAGAAGTTGTTAATTGGCACACATCAAATTAATGTTTGTTTAGTCTCTCCAGGACCAAAACACCTGGACACAGTCACCAAAATTTTCAAGAAACTTGTTTCGCACAAATAATAAAAGCACATCAAGCATATTTTACACCAACAATTTAAACATCACATAATGACACACGCTAAAAACTATTGCTCACTCATAAAGCTTCAAATGGAACAGGATCTAGTTACAGACCAAACTCACCGTTTGTCCTTTTGTTGGTCACACTACAAAAATCACAATTACTATTATTTTTTTTGTTTTTTTCCACCTCACAGGGACTATTATAACATAAATCATAGATTTGTTTTTGTCTTTTACTGACTCTAAATTTACTAAAGTATTAAAACTCAAACATAACTCCTTCACCAATCTTACCAAAATAATTTTATGACCCTTTACTATCATCTCTACCGTTTGGTTCAGCATGTTTTCACAAAATTATTACATGTATACCAAAGTATTTCTGAAACATGATGAGGATTATTTATGTAAAATAGACTCTGTAAAAGGTAATAAAATTTAAAAAAAAATCGTACTTGCCTGCAAGTTTGTGGTATATATACTAGCATGACCTGAATATGTCATTGACACTGCCACCCAGTGGTGTTTTTGTGCATTACATGCTTCTTACAAAAGTGGGAGACTGGCCAAGAAGTTTGATGTCAAAAGACTTAAATTTAGATTAGATACCAGGGTTCAAAGTTACCTCTACCAAACGGTTGAGCTGACCAACAAAGCGTTATGTCCACGCAAACTACAACACTAAGGTCATCCAATGCAGGGCAACTACCAACTGACAAAAATATTACAAAGAAAATGGGGGATTTGCTATTATTGTTTTGTCCTGCTTAAATAAAGATATAAATATTTTTTGATGAAAAAAAACCCAAATTTGTGGTTGTTTTTTCATGATTTCTGCCTTAAATGCTAGTCTGATAATTTTCTTTTGTTGGCAATTTACACATTTTAGTTGGTGTCCAAAATATTAAAGATCATGCAAAAAAGAACAACTTTTGAATTCTGATGTTATTTAAATTCTGAAAAAAAAAAGATGTTTTTCAACACGAAGTACAAAGAGTGTGTAAAAAGCACACCTGGATACCAGAGGGTTAATTAAAAAACAAAACCAAACATTTATTTGCATGTGCTGTTATTATGACTCAGTGTTAAGGTTTCTTTAAGCACATGTACTTCACTGCTGATTCCAGAAGGAGTCTTTAGTGTTACGGCCCATTGAAACTGAACGACACCATTCACTTCTCATATATTCTAGCACCATATAACCAGTTAACAGTCTGTTTAAAAATGTAAGAGTTCAAGTTCAAGTTCAAGTGGACAGCGGAACGAACATAATAGTCGTTCCACTTTATCCGATTATTTTCTTTCTGGCGAATGTTGAAAAATCTCCCACTGAACAAAAGGAACAAAAGACAATTTGTTTCTCATTCTAATTAAACATACCCTTAGAGCGATGGTAGCGTCAGTTATAGGAGACAAGAGAAGAAGATCAATTACATTAGAAGAGGTGGAAAAAAAAAAAAAAGAGAGAAAGTGCTGAGAGTGAGACGAGCAAAAAGCTGTGGAACGGAACACAGAGAAGACGTGGAAACTGGAGGCGAAAAGTCAGGACTCCTGCCAGATGGGCTGAACCCCCTACCTGGGTAATAAAAAGAGTGACTCCCTCCTCAGGACCCTTGACGGCCCCGTCCTAGTCCATTTCTTTAACAACATGTGGTCCTTTTTCCATTCCACTGAAGACTGATGGAAGTTGGGCGTCCGAACAGCTGCAGCTTTCGGGCAGGGAGGACTGCACAACAGGCTGGAGATTGATTCTAAGAGTCCATCTTGATTCCTGTACCCTTTATTTTCATTGAAAGATTGGTAGATTATAACAGCATTACATGTGTTAGTCCAGTTTGACATGTGTTTACTGTCGCCTGTAAAGCCTGAACCATTACATCAATGACAGAAAACTCAGAAGATTGTTTTCACTGGAAGAAATGCCTCTAAAAGTTTTACAAAAAAAAAATATACAAAATATTTTTGCTTGATTTAAGCTAGTGATCGACTGATATGGATGTTTCTTTTTTTTTGGGGGGGGGGCTTACATTCCATTCCACTGCACTTAATTTGGTACGGCAGTATGTGCAATATATTTTACTTCTGCAGGCCACTATGCAACACACTTTTCATTTTTGCTGTTTTACTGACTTTGTATTTCACCTATTTTAGCGTACTCTTTTTTTTTTACTTTTACTGTGAGTGTTTTTGTGTTGTGTCATTGTCTGGGCCAAGAGCTGAAACAGAGTTTCATTGTGCATTGCATAATGACAAATAAAGATTCTGACAACACACAGAACGAGCTGTTATCAGATGTTCCAAACATAAACTAAAGAAACAGCGCTTATGTAGCTGACTGGAACTCTTTCACTTAACTCATTGACTGCCAGCTATGTTCAGAATACTTTTCGAAAAGACACACACACACACATATATGTGTGTGAGTTAATTGTTAATTACAGAATGTCATAGAACGCTCACAGTGGAAAACAATAGTTAAATAAAACATCTCTGACGCCATTATATCTAAACCATCTGCAGATGCCCTTCAGTCAAACTGGTTAAATATTTTCTATTAAGACGATATAGTGTTGATTTAATTAATAATACATGGTCAAATGGATCTCTAAATCTCCCAGTGACCAGGTACATTTCCATCGCAATAGTTTCCTGGCTGCTGTAAGTATTTTCACTTCTTTAACTTAATTCGTTTGGAACCACTTTCCCTATATAAGTCAAGGACCTGTAGGGCCTAAAAACTAAGAGTTTGTGTGTGGTTCTCTCCTCTTCCTCTTCCTCATGCACTCCAGCGTTCCTTGGGGCACGTCTTTTTTTTTAGCCTTCTTTTTTCTTTGACCACTTGGATCTGGACATCCTGTTCTGGCTTTTCCTTTTGTTTCTTTGATAGGATAACAGTGCACCGACAGCACTGTTCAGCTGCATTTTGTAATAACGGTGCATTTTGTAATAAATTTTGCCGTATTATATAATAATTACAGTATTATATTTTGAGAAGATTATTACATAATGCACTTGCAACTTTTGTATTCTCCAGAGAATGTAATAACATGGTACTTTATGTAATAATTCTAAAGCATAGTTTATTTGTTTGTTAAATATATTTTACTTTAATTTGGGCATGCATTTTAGGCAGAATTTGCCAGAAAACCCCCTTTGAGGCAACGTAAGTGTCTTCTGCTTGTTTAGAGAGCTGCTGTGACCAGATCATTTATCCACTAAGATTCAAATACGAAACTGCCTCAAAAGGCTAAGCAAACAACATTTCTATTTCCAAAATATTTCCGTAATTTCAAATTATCCTAATGTCTAATATATCTAATTACCAAACAGTTTTAATGCCACACCACCAAAGCGCCATGCTGCAGCAAAATGTAATAAATTATTACATAATGTGGCAAAATGTATTACAAAATGCAGCAGTTTATTACAAAATTAAATGAAAAAGTTATTACATTTTGGACATTTATTACAGAATGCAGTCCAGTGCACGGCCCTTATGTTTATTTAGTCGCTCCACTCTGGTCTTTTCTTTTGTTAGTTTGGTCACAGGGTTTAAAGAGGGTGTTTTAAGCTGTTCTTTTACAGACTAAGCTTAAGAGCACTGCTTAGAATTCAGGAGTCACAGTACAGTACAAAAAAAATCCAAGCGCATAAATACGATACGCTCACTGTTATAGTGTTAAATATTCCAGGTATACACGAAAGAGGGATGATAAGGTGGTTGAAGCCAGAAACTGCAGCAACAAAGGGAATAAAACGTGATGTTTCAAGGCGAAAAAGTACTAGTTTCGAATAAAATCAACTTTTTCGAGTTGTGTGTGTACAGCTGCAGTTCTCGTCGTGTGTCGCTCATTTACATGATGCAACAACAACACTCTTAGATGAGGTGTTTGTTGTTGAATGAAAAGAGTCATGCTACAGTGAAGGGCAGCAATCATCAGGCCTGAAAGAACAAGATAATGTCCGTGCATAATCTTTCAGTCTCTGTTTTCTGCCACTGATGCTTCCACTCTTGCATCCAACAGAGAAGCGCATCAACTTGACCTTTTCCCAGATCTAGGTATCATTTTTCATTTTGCGTCTCCGCTCACTCAGATTTGTTACAAGTCGCTGTCCATGATAAGGACTATTAAATATCTCCATCTTATTCAATGACCTTTATGGGATGTCACAAATAGCAAAACACAGACGGGAAACAC
Source organism: Siphamia tubifer (assembly GCA_020466265.1). Lineage (NCBI taxonomy): Eukaryota > Metazoa > Chordata > Actinopteri > Kurtiformes > Apogonidae > Siphamia > Siphamia tubifer. The sequence continues at coordinate 41,430,476 of CM035803.1, read as the reverse complement.
TTTCATTTGCTGGATTGGACTTTTGTTATTTTCTTCAGCCAAATACAACAACAACAAAGCAGTGTTTGCTGTCACTGATTGAGGGACACCAACATACACAGTGAATTTGTGGAGTGAAAAAATCTGGTAGTTAAGCAGAAATGAGTGAAAAGTGTTGAATTTGTAGAGATGATTCTTTAACTAACTCAGTGTGTGTTGAGGACACCGCTGGATTGATGATAAGGCTGGACTACGTTTTTTTATTTTATTTTTTTATTATTTAATTTAATTTAAAGGTGTCATTCTGCTGAAAAAACACTTTTCCACGCCCTTTTTGGAACCTGATGGGTCACCCCAAGTTACCAACACATGCTGCGTGGTGCATCCCCTCCATTGGCTGTATTTACCATTCATAGAAAACAACAGAGAAACAAGCTACTCAGAAAAGTGTGTCCAGTGCATGTAACAGAAACATTAGCGTCACCCACGTGGGATTAAGCCCATGTTAATAAACTAGAAAAGCACTCCGAGAGCCCAGACCTCCGCAAAGGTTTTTCATATAGTATAAGTGAAGCCTAAATGATGAGATAAAAAGCCAAAATGATGAGATAAAAAGTCAAAATATAAATAAAAAGTCAATATTATCAGATAAAACGGCAAAATTATGAGATAACAAAATCTAAATTATGAGATAAAAAGTCAAAATATGAAGTAAAAAGTCAAAATTATCAGATTAAAAAGTGAAAATTATGATAAAAAGGCAAAATTCCCAGTCACTAAACACTACCAGAATTAATCCCTAGATAAGGCGCACTGTGTTTTTTATAGAACTAGTTAATATGCAGTCACAATAATTGCCTCATGTCCAATAATCTACCTACAACTACTTCATTTCTCTCAGTTTGGTGTCTGTGCAGTTACTACCTTTTTACTTTGTAGGACAGAATATACAAGTCCAAGAAAGGGTTGAATTAAACACATGTTGAGTGTTCCTTCTAACACTGGGTGTGAGTTAATATTTAAATCAACTGTGTTTTAGTGTCACATATACTCTATCAGATTAGAAGTTGAACACAGTTTTAACTCGGAAAAAGGAGTTCAAGAACAATTTAAAACAGTTTTACTCAGCCCTGAAGTAAATGCATTGGTCACACATCTACACTAAAATTAAGTTGTTTTTGACTCACGGGGAGTTTATTCCAAAAGCCAAAATTTGCAATGTAGTTTTTAGCTCCTGCAGACTATGCCCACAACCCTGAATCAGATCTGCTGCACATATGCAAATGATGTCTGGGTTTAAATCTGCAGCCCTGTCTGCCCGAAGTGAAGTATAATCAAATATTTAGTTCACCCCTTTGACTGTGACTTATTGCCACTGCGACTTCTACAGTATTATAAAAGTCTGCACAACATCCACCTGTTGTCTGATAATCCACCTTTGCCTTCACAGAAAGTTAGTTCTGTCAAAGTCCACACCATGTTGGCCTCAACGTGATCTTTTTACAAACATTAAAGGCAAGGTTAGAGTTTATACTAAGTGTGGATTCTGCACATTATTTAAAATGTACAGATAACAGCAGCAGGAAGGATTTTCTTGATATATTTGCTGGATTTAAGTTAGAACCTGTTCTGTTCAGCTCAAGCTTCCACATTAATTAACCAACAGTATGAATAATTTAAAGTGTTAGAAAAAAAATAAAAAATCACCACCTTTGTGATGTAAATAAATCCGATGTCAAAAATGTATATTGTTTTTATTCTCTTGAGACCCAGGGAAGTGAAAGTTTTGAGTTGTTTTATGTTAAATAATTGTCTTCATTGGAAATTCCATAAGGCAACTGTTTTCCAGAATTATTTTTGAGTTTATTTATTTTTAGTGGAATTTCCGCTGCAATGGCCTGTATTTTTTAAGTAAAACTGTGTAAGTTTTTCTCTTCTACAGAGGACAGAAATGCATTGTTGGATCTCAGGAGGATATGATACGACTGCATCTAGGTTAAAAAATACATGAATATATTCGGCAGTATAAACACAACTTACCCCTCACCTGCCCACCACCTTGAATAATGTCACATTTAATTCTACTAGGAGTGCAGTGGTACACGTCGTGCTGAATTGTACGTCCCTCATGGTTCAGTACAAGTACGTACTGCAGTGTGGGTCATTTTCAAATGACATTTCTGGACAACTGGTGTTTATTTTAGAGCTTCGAAAGATGACTGATGAACCATAATCATTGGTTGGAGTCAGACATGGAGTTCGTCTACGGTCTAACCTGGACCACAGCCCTTCTACCATTAACATCCACGTAAAAACGTCCGTCGTCACTTTATTTATTATTCTAAAAAAAATATTATTGTCATGAACGGGTGAGGTGGAGAGAGAACTCAGATGCTCAGTGCTGAAGGAACAAAATAATTTCATAACCAACAGACAGACAGAAAATAAACAGAAACAAAACCAAACAAAACCTGTTGGTAGGTCAGCCAGAGTCCGTGGTGATGAAAGAAATGTCTGGGTTATGGTAACAAGGGAAACGGGCAGAGTGTCCGGGTTATGGAGGTGACAAAGCTGAATGGTCCCGCACCGGCAACTGCAAACTTCTGTGCTAAAGTATTACAGATGAGCACGAGTTACAGCTGCATGGTGCGGGGTCAGGTGAGCACTAAGGGAAAGGTTGTGACATTTACTCTTCTTCATGGTATTTAACCAGTATGATAATTTACAGCAGCACCCTCGGCTGGATTGATTGAGAAATGGTCATTCTATTGCATCGTAATTTAGTTTTGATGCACTCAAAAATGACAAATAAAGTACGTCTAAGTCTGACATACATGATCCAAAGAAGTATGAAGACAGTGATGCATGAGAAAAAACTGGAAAAAAATATGAATCTGACCGAGTCCAATTTTCTCATTTCTCATCACATTTAAAAGTAGAAAAGCACCATGAGAGCGCAATCTGTGTTTTTACTGAGTTTTGTTTATGGAACTGAGCTATAGAAATAAACAGTGATTTAGAAAAAAAGAAAAAGCCAAAACTAAAACTATTGGAAAAGCTCTTTGTTTTAATTTTATTTTTACTTATTGTTCTACAAATTGTTTCATACTATTTGTTATTTTGTATATATTTATTAGTTTTTTTTGTTAACTTTGTTGGTAATTTTTTTTGGTTTATTTTTCAACATTTTGTTTTTATTTTAGTATTTTTCTGTTTGTGTCTCAGATTGTTCATGTTACTTATTTTTGTTGGGGTTTTTTTTATTGATCACTTTTGCTGTTTTTGTTACTTATTTTATTCTTTTTTTTCCACTGTGGAACTGCTAAAATCTCAGGAATTAAAGGGTTAAAAATAATTCTAGAGCAGTGTTATTGCACTACCGGTCAGATTATTTGCGTTGGCTCTACAGTTTGTCATCAGACTGTCTCAAATGCACTTCTCCAAATGCTTCTTCATTTGATTGTAAAGAGTTAACATTCTGAACAGATGCATGCATAGCTTCAGTTGCTTCTGACAGACAAATTTAGACCCTTATTCTCTTCCAACATGTGGGATGTTACCAACAGTTGAAGAACAGCACTGCCCACTTAACTACATCCAGGAGTAACATTCCCTCCAATCTGGACAATACAATCACACACCGACCAACAATCAACACTGTCTTTTGTTCATCATGCTGGACAGAACATTTGACATCCCTATTATACTCCCTCTCCAGCAAAGAATTCCAAGTCTGTGGACTGTGTAGTGCTGTGGGAGAAGCACTGCATTCATGTTGTGTTATGGGATTAGCACAGTGTGTACCACAATGCACATTCAGCAGCAATGGCGAGCTGCCTGCGCTCCAGAATATTAACCCTCCACTTGTCCGTTGCACCTCAGACAATCCAACCACACAGTCTCATACGGTATTGGTTCACATCTGCATCCCGACTGCCATTCACTGGAGATGAAAACCAAAACATTAGATGTTTCATTTTGGAAATTTGGAGTGTCTTGGGAACAATTAACTAACACTTTTTATATAATTATTAAGTTCGCATATTTAACTCAATTTTATTTAGGCTTAATAGCGGTTGGTTAAGATATACGTCTTTGAGTCTTGTCATTGTCTTTTTATTCATTTAATATTACAATCATAGTTTACAGTCAGTTACAGTATTACAAAAATATTTCAGCATAAGATTACTTTTAAGATTACAAAGTCACTCGTCTGAAAAGTTCAGTCTGAGTCTTTGAGCATCCACGACCCAAGAGGGGTCATGAGACACTAAAGGGGGGGAAGCTCAGACATAAAGTTTTATAACACCTTCCCATCGACCCCTCCTTCTTCGAGATGTTTATCTGTCCGTTGGTCGGCTACTGAAGGCCCGTTGGGCGTCGATCTCTTCTGGAGGCTTTTATTATGGTGGGGGTTTTCCCTTCCCCCACATGTGACCTCTGCATGCCTGCCTGTAAACTGCTTCACTGTGATCACTTTTACAGTCACATTTAGGCTCCAAGAACTACATTTATGCATTAACATTCTATATCTCTGATATTATTGTAATTTTCCAACACAGGAGTCCCTTTGGGAGAGACTGTCTTAGCAAATTTATTGTTGTTTCGTTTTCCTTCTGACACAGAAACTCATTTCTTCCAGCATTTGAAGGTTTATTTTAACAGTGAAGTCACATCAAGATAGAAGACGAGTTCAAGTGCAAAACCCTGTATATCCTGCAGACCCATTTTGTGTAAATCTTTGATTTTAACCTGAATGAACTTGACAGCTTCACCTACATCAGGTGAAACTATAAATTTAGGGGTGAAATAGGGAGATCCTGGAGAAAACTGAAGACTGTCAAACCCTGGAACATGAAGGCATTTAAAAACAACACCAGGATTATGTCAGAGTCTTCCATTAAGATTTACTGCAGCAGTGATTCACCATGCAACACGTTCTTTATCACAAACTGAAGTTCTTAAACAACCACCAGTTTCCTAGGAAGGATAGAAAATGGGAAAAGGTCATGTGGTCTGATAAATCCAGTTTTGACTGGTTCCAGAGTGATGGGTGCATCAGGGTGAAACAGGTGGTAGATTAAATGATGTAATGAGGTCACCTTGACCTGTGACATTTAATCACCAAAGTCTTTCCAGTTCATCCTTGCATCAAATCCAACATATGTGTCAAAATTGTGCAACATTCTGTAAAACCGGTCTTTCGATATCCCATTACAAGAATGGACTGAGATGAGGTCACGGCTCCTCTTGACCTTAGAACTTTAACCATCTAAACATTTCCAGTTCATCCTTAAATCCAAATAAGGCTTTGGCCAGACCGGCTGACCATAGACAATGGATGCTTCCAATAGATTATTATTAACAGTAGCATTGTCAGGAGATGTTGAGATTAAAATTCCATAAATACCACATTGAAGGTAAAATGAGGAAAAATTTGACAACCCCTTATTGTCTACAATTTCTTGTTTATTTAAATGTCTAAATTTGTTTGGATAAATATAATAACTACAATAATATCTCATATGATTCATTTCAGAGCTGATATCTATTAATTTCCCATGTTTTCTTTAAAGTCTGATTTGTTTAAAGTAAAAATTATGAGATAAAAAGTCACAATTGTGAGATAAAAAGTCATAATTATGAGATAAAAAGTCAAAATTTTGAGATAATAGTCATATAACTATAATATATATAAGTGACAGTTTCTTTCCTCCACTGATTTTCTCTCTGCAGCGACTGTCACATCTGTTTAGTTTGAAAAACTAACACATCTATTCTGAGAATGTAAAAAGTATAAAGTACAGATATTTATACTAAAACATAGAGAATAAAAGTAAAAAGTTGCCAGAAAAATAAATACTCAAAGTACAGATACGTAAAAAATCTACTTAAGGACAGTAATGAATTTCTTTTATTTAGTTACTTTACATCTGTGATTTATAGGTTATTATGCTATTATTATTTTACTGGTTTGGTCCATTGGAGATCAAATTGGGCTTAATGTGGCCCCTGAAACAAAATGAGTTTGAGACCCCTGACATACAGGAATGGGAGGAAGTCATGTACAGTAAAAGACTGGGTTTTTGTCCATAAAGTACAGACAGTTATCACAGCCCTGCGATAACCATTGTCAGCACACTGATCATCTCTTGCCTCCATCCTTGTCTGGCAATAGGTTCAATATTTGCATGTGACATAGGTTTCTCCTCCAGTTAATCAAATGCCAGTATACCCTAAATTGTCATCTCAGAGACATAGCCTCTGAGAAGGCACATCAGAATTAATATAAATTCACTCAAAGATAAGGTTCGCTCTCATTTCAGTAGCGACAAAATGTCAGTGAGGATACATCTCTTTTGCACATATGCAAAGTTGCACCTTGGGCAACAAAAAAAAAAGTAAAATCCGATTCCAGGCCAGTCTAAAAGCGAGAAAGCATCAAAAACAATGTAGATAAAGAGACATGGTTTGAGGTTTTTTTTTTCAATCTGTTTTTCTCCCCCCATTATTGACCAGAATCCCACAACATTGTGTAACAAAATCAATTTATTGCTGCTGTGAGGGCAATGGTTTGTCACATCACTGGGAAACAACAGCACTGATGGAGAAAACCAAACATTGTCAGTTGAAAAAAAAGCAGACCACCTACTGTACTGATATTTCAAAGAATCTATGCTGCTTGAAAAAAAAAAAACCACAGTAATGAATGACTGATGACCACAAACGCAAACAGAATCTCGAAAAAGCAAACAAGGTTAACGGTTGAAAAATAAACCATTAAGCTGAAATTAAATTAAACAATGAAGAATATAAGTAAATTAAATACATTTCTTGGTTTTATTCTGCCATATCAGGAAGGAAACACAGCACGAATTCATTTTTACATTTTTAATGTCCATCCCTGTAAATACCACAAGCATTTGTCTCAAAGATTGACTGAATATAGGGACTGACCTTTTATCGTAACACACATTTATCCATTACCAGACCAAGGTATAATTGTCTTCTGGTCTGACTCAGCCCCTCCTTAATATAACAAATATATAAGCTGCTCCTATGAGGGAGGCAGAGTGTGAAATTAATACTTCTCTTTTCTCTAGGGTGCAATATGACCATAGTTCATCAAGGAAGCAAACCCTCCTGCATCCTTATCATTAAACTTACTCACACAATTAAAAAGACCGTGTGTACGTGGAGCTCAACTCGAAATTAACTGGAAATGTGGAAATAAATCATTGCTATTTCATTACAGTCATTCTAATGATGAAATATACTTTTCTGTCGCATGTGTTTACAGCACGTTTCTTAAAGGAACACACGAGGCACAGAGAAAATACAATCCTGCTTCAAGTAGGTCAAGTAAAGGTCGATATAATACAGTATATACCAACAACAAAAAAATCTACATAACTTCTAATTAACAGATTGATATCTCAGCCGGCTATATATATATATATATATATATATATATATATATATATATATATATATATATATGTATATATATATATATATATATATATATATATATATATATATATATATATATATATATATATATATAAACACCACATGAGGGTTTAATCCAGGGGTGTCAAACTCATTTTAGTTTTTGTTCACCTCTCCCGCCTAAGGGCCAGACTGGACCCTTTGGCAGGCCAGATTTGGCCCCCGGGCCGCATGTTTGACACCTGTGACCTAGATGATTAATGAATTGCATAAAGTCAAATACCTGATTTTCACTGAGAAACAGTGAAATTCAGAGGATAATATTACATCAAATGGTGATCAATTGCATAAGAAACATTTAAATAGAGACAAATATATGGATTTAAATCAAACCAAATCAAAAAACTCCTCTATTTTTCTGCCTATTTTTGATTGTATTTTGCCTCGTAAATGTGACCATATGACTGAAAAAGACCTAAAGTTTCACTCTGCATCTTTAAAAGGTTACTACACAACAAAAGCTGTTGTTCAAGCCCTAAATTCAATTGTGCGACTCTAAAAATATACATGTTGAAAATGGAACACAGCCCCACTTCCTGGTTTAAAGTCATCGTGTGTCTTCTAACCATTTGGGATTTAGTTATGCTCATGAAATGTGTATGAAAGAAATACAGGGTGCTCTAATCAGAGGTGTGCAGCCCACCTGCACCTCAGTGGGAGTCTGCAAAGGCTGTCCTCATTTTCCAATGACATGAACTTAACCCTTAGAGACCTCAACATCTGACAGCAACTGAAAACATCTGCTGATATAAAAGGATTAATACCTTCTGAACCAATAATTCTATAATTCTATTGATACATGTAAATGATTTTGGTAAAATGGCGTTTCTCAGCTTTTTATGACCATCAGGTATCATAGTGGTTTTGTGGAATGGACTTGAGGAAAATATATTTTGCAATTTAACCCTTTAACTCCTGACACTTTAACAGTTCCAGTCCACAATTAATAAAATAAATAATTGACACAATTGCCAAATTAGTTTCTGCTGTATTTTTTATTTTATTTTATTTTAATGTTTGAAATAAAGTAAAAAGAAACAATACATTTGTACATTCAGTTGCAGAATTGTAGTAGAAACTGCAACTTTAATTTTGCGGAGAAAAAAAAACACTTTTGATGTCATATTTTGATGTCATAACTACAAGACCAGTAATTAAAGACAACAAAATTACTCTTATTTCTACTGGAAAAATGCAACATGCAGATGATAACTAACTAAAAAAAGGTTAAATGTGGAGAGGAATTTATTTGGAAGTTGCCACAAACATTTTGTGTACGTCTTTATAGGTTAATCTGTACAGTATTTATCACCATATTTCCATAAAAAGAAAACAAAAGCAATGTCATATAGTCTTAGAAGTATTCCTCCTGCACGGGGTTATGACTTTTCTTGCCGTTTTCGCATTCATCATTAATTTTATACATATATCCAGAGGATGTTTGAAGTGTTTCCTTCTGTTATATAGGAGGTGATTTGTATCAGATTATGTCTAAATCCCTACATATCTATGAATATATACAGCGCTAAGACATTGTCCCTTTATGTTATGTTACTGTTCTAAAAACAAAACAGCTCTAATCATCATAGAACCACTGTCTCCATATGTTTGTATTTGTCAGCCTGGATTTGAACAAATCGGTTAAAACACCAAAGTCATAAAAATAGCACAAGTAAACCGGCCAGTCCTGGCAGTATGGTTACTTGTCTTAAGGCGGTCTGAGGCCTGTAAAGACCGCTTCAGGGCTTCGACTGCCTGTCAGAAACCATTGTCTGATAGCAAGGTAAGTGTATTCTAAATATACCATATAGTATACTAATGATGGCTTTTTAAGTGGACCTTTTTAAGTGCCCCCCCCCCAATCTAACCCATGCAGACTCTGCTTGTACATACAGTCGCTGCCAATTCTCCTTGAATAAATTGGCCCAATCCCAGTTCACCCCTTGGCACTAGGCTTGGGCGAAAAACTGAAAATTGACCATGACCGATATTTACTACAATAACCGCCATCATTTTGCCCATGGTGGTAAATTCAGTATTTTAAAGGTGTCATTCCGCTGAAAACCTATTTTCCACGCTCCTTTTGGAATCTGATGGGTCATGCCAAGTTAACAACACACGCCTTTGAAAGTGGTTTGTCACCTTTATTGGCTGCATATCACATTCAACATGAGGAACGAGGGACCCAGAAAAAGCTTGTCCACGTGACATCAGGTGGACTCTAACCTCACTCACGTGGGGTTAATTAAGCCCGTCCCCCATTGCAACGAATCTGAAGTAGCATTAGCATTAGCTGCTATAGCTGCACCATAGTAGCTGCTGCACTGAATGGAAAAAAATAATGTAGTAAACTGGTTCATGTACTCTCTGTGGAAATAAAGACTTGTTTTTTTCCCCCGCAAACAAGTGATGGCATGAAACCTAGCTGGATGCTACTCTGGGATGGTAAACACACACAGAGGGAGAGGGGAGGGGGGAGTGTTCCTTCACGCATGTTTGGGGAAGTACCATAAAGTCTGTGGTTCGACCTCAAGTCATTTTTCTACCATGCAAAAACAGCTGGAATCAAGTGTGTTAATATATCTAACATGAAAGTGCATGATGTCTGTGTAAATTAGCAACAACACGCATTCTCTGAAAGCGCCGAGGATTTTAGCTCTCTGCACTAAAAACACGTGCTGTGGATACAGGTCCATGTGTAACACCGCAAATTTAGTTTAGCATAGACACATGGTAGTTTTGGATTGAAACACACAGTCCTACCAATAAACCTCAACTCCTGAAAGACTGATTTATTGATTAAATTTCACATGTTTTCATATTGTCTTTCTACTGTTTCTGTTGAATCAGGTCTATTTGGGTTATTGTGATTTATTATTTAGAATAGGTTATAGTGTTTTCACACTAGTTTTCTACTGTAGACCTCCATCTAGTAACAGGTATTTATTTTGAATTGGTCTACTAGTTCTTGTGATGTATCATTATTCAGAACATTTTATCTGTACAGTATTTGACGCAGGCTACTGTGATCTTCAATTTTTATTTCCTTTCAGTGTGTTTGCTCAGCTATAATTCATTCAGGTCAATTCAATAAAGACATGTAATCAATATGTTAGCTGTAGGACACAACTCTAATGGAATTAATACACAAGAATATTCCTGAAATAAATAGAAAAAGACTAACATGTTTTGACTAAAACTGGACTAAAAGTAGACTAAAATGTTGAGACTTTTAGTTGACTAAAATATGACTAACAAAAATGATTTATGAAAGACTAAAAGTGACTCAGACTAAGAATGAACTTTCACAAAAGACTAAGACTAAAATGAAAAATGGGGAATGGAATTAACAATGGTTTTGAGAACCAAACAGCTCTTCCCCTCTGACTCGTCAAGGATTGGGACACCCCTATGCCTTTAACGTAAATGTGCAAAATGGAGAGGCAGGGGCCAAGGGGTGAATTGGGATCAGATCCTCCTGTCACAGACATGAACACTCAACCCTTCAGCCCCTCGTTACCACAGCAACCAGTGTTTGTCGATTATAAAGTCTGACTGTGAGCTACACAAACAAAGCTCAATTTAAAAAAAACGTCTTTACTTCGCAAACAATAAGAACTTTCGACAAAACTATCACTGTTCCTGTTGCTTTAATTTGCCTTTTACATGTTGACACTTTTATCCTTGATATATATATATATATATATATATATATATATGTGAATCTGAAATAGAGAATAATCAGAATCTGGTGTTTGCAACTCAGAGTCAAAGAGAACAAATTACACTTATCCACTTGTTATTCCCTGATACTGAATGCAGCAGGACTTTGTATCAAAGGAGAGCCGAGTTCTTTACTAAAGCAGGAAACTTATATTAGTGAAGAAGAAAAAAGGAGGTTTTAGACAGTTAAAGTTAAATTTAGCAGAAGATGCATAATTTACAAAGCACCTATGCCCATTATCTGTGTCAAATTTTCAGGAATATGTTCTATTATGCGTTCAGTTAGTGTGTTTAATGATGCAATAGGTATTTAATGGAATGTCCCTTTACATTCTAATAACCTATAAATTTAAAGCTGTGCATGTTCAGCATCAAATTTTCATCAAATCTGTAAAACCCGAGTGATAGCTTAAATATCAGGTGTCCGTTAAGTGTTTCCGTGATTACACACTTGAATCTCTCCACTGTTGGTGAAGAACTTCAAAGTGCACTCCATTTGTTTACATATCAAACTGTCACTCGGGACTTTTTGGAATTCTAAACAGCCACATTAGCAAGAAGCAATGAAGCCATTTCCATGTTCGTTTGCTGCTCCTGCCATACTGTGGCTGCATGGAATTCTGAAGAAAAGCCCAAATGAACGTATGCTATGTAAAAAAGGGCTCTAAACTGGATTTTACAGATTTCTCAATTGAAAATGTATTTGTATAAGACTTTAAAACCACCCTAGTTGGCCCAAGTACCGTATTTTTTTGCGACCATATGGCGCACCGTATGAAAAGGCGCAGTCTCAGTTATTTGTGCCATTACTATATTTAACACATACATACGGCGCACCTGATCATAGGGCGCTGAAACAAGCATACTAGTTTGCGTTTTTGACTCACCGGGATGTCAAAAGCGAGCGGCACCTCGTCCATGTTTGTGAAGTGGCTGGGCTGGATGTGTTTGTCGGAAATCTGTTTGCTGCAGTAGGACCGGAAGATGGCCATCTTTTTTTTTTATAATCCGCTGGAAGTTGCTGCGCTACAGTAGTCTTTGTCCGGATTGAAAAATGGCACCGTTTCATGAAACGAAAGCACCAAGACGGACTTCCTTGGAAATGTTCAATGTTCATTTCTTCTGCTAGCGTTATTGCTTTTAGTCGAATGGTGACCGTCGAAACACTTCTCCCACTCGTTCGGTGTGCGTTGCTCGGTGATCCACTGCTCGAGTCTTTACTCCAACTCGGGCCACCTGGACTTATGTCAGCGGAAACTCAGCTGCGTTACCGTTCTCATGGTGTCCTCTACTACGTCCGCCTTACACATAGGGCGTACTGCACCATAGGGCGCGCCGCATATTTTGAAGAAAATCTAAGACTTTTATGTGCGCCTTATGGTTGTGAAAATACGGTACTGTACGGAAGAATAATTAAAGGGATTATCCAAAGTAAAATTAATTTTAGCTCAATTTTTGGATGATTGGGAGTACATACATACAGTATAGTTGACATCAAAATAATTTTGATTTTGCCGTTTTGAGCCAAACTGTGTTAGCATGTAAATGATTAGAGCAAATCTTTTCACCCACATGAAACGCTATTTTTAGACCTCTTCTAAAATTCTAAATAACATCACACTTATGTGGTAGTAAGTAGAGGGTCCCTAAAGGCAAACTGAAGTGTCCTGAGGTCTTCATGTTGTCAGATAGTGTGTCCAGAGTTACTGATCTGAAGTCAGTACCAGTTTCCAAATGTAGGAGCCGTCTTTACGAGAAAGTCCGGAATAGTTGATTCATGATTTCGTTGCATTATTTTTTAAAAACAACAACCTGTTAGTCGGCTAAGCTTTGCTCTTGCATACAGCTTCATTTCAACTTCTAATGAAATACTGGACTATGTTTTTAAAAAAGATCACCTTTATATTGTGGATATTAGCAAAGCTTTACATTGCTCACTTTTCTGCTTCTAATTATGGTCGTTTCTGAGGTTGTATGATTATAAAGAGGTGTTTTCTTCAATTATCACATCATGAAAGCAGGTGGGTTGGATTATTTTTGCTTCTCTGTTACAGTATGGTATGTATGAGGTAAAAATTAACACAATTTTTTATTTATTTATTTTTTTTGGACAACAATTTAAAAAGTGTTTTGACACAAAATGCAAAAATAGAGAGCTAAGAAATAGGCTAATTACAAAAAACACACCAGTGCATCTATTAAGCCAAACAAGATCATAACAAAGTGTACCGAAAAAATTAAAGCGAGCCAACACACAAGGCAATATGACAAAGAAAATGTGAAACAACAGCGATAATTAAACATTAACAAGGGAAGAGAATGAAAACAATAAAAGCAATAAAATTAAAAAGAAAACAACATCAGGGGGATAAAGACAGAAATACCATCACGAACATACAAACAATAAATGAAAGACCTAAAAAAATAGGATGATAAATGAGCAAAAGCAATAACAAAATAACTTTTTCTAAAGTAATAAAAGAGCAGAAAAATAACAAAGCAAAATGAATTATTATACTAAAATCAAATCTTGCTGTTCTATATGGTTGTGAGTTAAAGTAAAACCGAAGGTGACAAGCCTCTCATTCATTTTAAAGAATAGAAGACAGTGGTGTTTCTAGGGAATGGAGAAGAAACGCATCCCTGATATATAAACACAAATCCCTCAGTAAGAGGATAAACCCTGCATGGTTCATATTGAATCGGTACAAGGGATTGCCGTTTTTGGTGTTCTTTGTGTTTCTGATATAGCAAGCATTGCCTCCAAATATCCTGCTATTATATTTTGGCACATTCTGTTACTCTGTTCACAACCAAAAATCCAAAAGATAACCTGACCTCTGAGTACGATTTGCTGCATCAGTAATACAGTCTGTCAATACATGCCCCGGTCTCTGCTGGATTGATTTCAATTTGTAAAATGTCCTTGGTAGATTAACCCCTCACTATTGTGGGGTGATTTTGCTGAAAAAAACGTTTGAAAAATACCCCGCCAAATTAAAATGACAGCTGTTCTTTAACCATTTGGAGTCCAGATAAAATAATGGGCTCTTTATAAAGGTAACACCCTGTAGTTTGGACTAAGACTCTGTCTGCAAGGAAATGAGTTCACGTGAAACCAACGTGCTTTCTTAACAGATTGGCCTTTCGTCAAAATGAGGACTGGTCTCGCGGATACCCCAAAACGAACTCTTTGGAAAATGTGTCCTAGAGTGGGAAGATCTGGTTTCCGTTTCCATCCTGACGAGTATCAGTGTGTGTTCAAATACAGCTTTGCACCCATAGCTTTCATTCTCCTCACAAGACAGTGACAAGATAGCAACAATGGTGAACAACAGAGTAGCAGTGGTGAATGGGTTAGGGTGTGAGCAGTGTTATTGTTGTTTGTGTCCGGTGTGTGTGTGTCGCACCGGTAGTAAAAGGGATGTGGGCACATGTGCACTACTTCTTCTATTGTTCTCTTGTATCCAGTGGGACTGGCTTACAGCGCGCATCGTGGTGTGGCATGTGAATTGCATTGTTTTCAGCAAGTGTTTCACCCCCATGCTGATGGGGATTTTTACTGAAACAGTTCCATTTTTACGTAATATCTTTTTGACACGGTTTCAAAACTAAACCTGTATCAAACTCATCCGGACATAGCCTAAAACACTGATTTTGGTGGTGTATTTGAGAGGAAAAAACTTTTCTTATCTGACTTTTTCAGTTACCCAGAGACCCAGAGGTAGGATATTATGAGTTTACTACTAGTTCCCACATACACGTAAACATGTCACTATCAACAGTTTGACCTTTAGCACTACAGTGTTTTCAGTCATCAGGCTGGAGATGCTAAATCTTCAACCAGGCACAGTAAAACTGTTCATAGTTGTTAAAGGACTTTTTCCACTGTGTAGTAACTTATGCCCAAAACCAGTGCAGAGTTGCACACTCTGGAAATTCACAATTTCATTGCATTCTTTTTAAAAAACATATTCCAGTATTTCATTAGAAATTCAAATGAAGCTGTATGCAACAGAAAGCTTAGCCTACTCACAGGTTGTACTCGTACTCGTCATCTTCCACTTTAACTGGGTTGGGGTCACAGGGGCAGTAGCCTCAGCAAAGAAGCCCAGACTTCCCTCACCCTCTCGGCTCTCTCAACTGGCCTGGGAATGCCTCAGGATTCCCCTGGAAGAGCTAGCAGAAGTAGCTGGGGTGAGGGAAGTCTGGGCTACTAACAGGTTGTTTTTAAAAAAGAAGTCAACAATTTCCAGAGCGTCTAACTCTGCACTCGTCAATCGACTATTTTGGACTTCCTCCTAAAGATGGCTCCTGTATCCAGAAAGGTACTGGCTTGAGATAAGAAACTCTGGACACACTATCCGATGACATGAAGACCTCGGGACACTTCGGTTTGCCTTTAGGGTCCCTCTACTTACTACCACGCAAGTGTGATGTTGTTTAGAACTTTAGAAGAAGTCGTCAAGTGCCCATATCACTTCCATGCTAACACAGATTGGCCTCCCTTGCACTGTTGAATTGTGTTTGGATTTATACTTGCATAGGTATTTGTTATATTTTAAAGTGCAAAATAAATTAAAGTAAACTAAACCTTTGGCTTCTTTCTTTTTTGTTGTTGTCTTCTAATCGTGTGAGTCAGCAGCATCTATGTGAATGGAGGTATGCTTGAGCTCCACCATTCTGCTCTGCTGAAGATTTATGCTTTTCTTTCACATAATGTGTGCATAACTGCATGGTCATAAAAGCCTCAGCGTAGTATCTCTTAAAATATTGCATGGCAAGACCTGTGAGCTCATCTAGTTTAATATGCACTCAGTCATTATTCTGCTCTCCTTTCTCTGTCACCGTTCAGTGGAAGCTTTTTTATCCCCTCTGTCGCTCTGGGAGTTCATCCTCAAGAGGAAATTTGTGCAAATACTCATCCTGCAGTGAATTTTAATCTTCTCCAGGTTACATCTACAGCCTGGATCTCAGGCAGACGTATATATACTGACTGTCTGTTAGCGCGCCGCTTCCCATGAGGACAGTTTATTCCTCCTGCCCACCGAGGAGCCGACTCCAAGCCAGACAGCATCGGCGGTTTCATCTCATTCCCCCGTCATAAGTAGGCTACTTCATTGTCCAAGAAATAATCCCTGCTTCTCGCTGTCAGAGTGTCTGTCTCCCTGCACATAACATTGTCAATATGCAGTATGTGTCGTCAAAGTAAGACATCACATTGGAGCTGCAGCTGCTTCAACGTGACACCAGTGAAATAACACCAGGTACTGAGTGAGTACACACTGCACTGGCACTTTATCCACCTGCTGAATAACACTGCACTTATTTGTACAGAACTGTAACTGGTAGGCATGCATGATATTTGAAAAAAACTGACATTGCGATTTTTTAAAAACCCTGCAATATATATTGTGATATGAAAAAATACTCAGGAATATAACAGCTGTGTTGTGCCAATGTAAATGGTCAAAAAGGTTATTATTGCTGTTCTATTATTATTGCTGACTGCCACGCTTCCATCAGTCTACCCCCGGGCAGCTGTGGCTACATATGTATCACCAGAGTGTGCATGTGAGAGCGAATGAATAATGGGTCACTAATGTGAAGCACTTTGAGTGGCCAAAAAGCACTATATAAATCGAATCCATTATCATTATTACTATCAATAAAATTTTATTTAATTGTTGGTTTTGTGTGATTTTCTCTTGTTCTTTGCTAATTTTTCAGTCTTGTTACCAGTGACTCAGTCCAAATTGGTTCAGAATGATTGTGATGTGCTCAGTGTGTGTCAGGTTCTATTGAAATTAGATGAGAAAATGTTGAGCTCATTTGTTTCCTACATTACAGGACCTGTCTTGTGACTATTGTGCACACGTACATTGCGAAGTCGATGCTCAAACAATATATTGCGCAGCTCTAGTAACTGGTATATTATATCACAGTTTTTAGACCCCTTTTTCTTCCACAATCTCAAATATTTGCAGTTTTCGAGTAAATGAGTTGAAAATTTCATTGGAAAAAGTCGGTATCAGATCGACATCAGCAAAACTAATACTGAAAAAAATCAGATCATAAATCAAAACAAATCAAGATTGACATACATAATGTATCAAAATTTGATCGCAAAAAAGTCAGTATCGGGTTGGTCACGGCAAAAATGATCCTAAAAAAAAGGCGATCGGAAATAAAACAAATCCAGATCGAAATACATAATGATTCAAAATTTCATTGCAAAAAGTTAGTATCAAAAGCAAAAAAACAAATCCATATGGGGATATCACTAATCAAGAACCCGTGGTTCTTTACGGGTCAATGCGCTAGTACTTGGATATTGATAGAAAACCAACATCCATAATGACTTGATCTCCCTTAACTTATTTTGATCATATTAACACTAATTAATGTGTTCTCAAGATGTCTCTATTATTCAAAATGGCATTAGTCTTTTAAACCCCAATCTAATTAAGACATAAGAAAATGGAATGCAATCCTATTCAGTGATCTAGCAGTGGTTTCCTTCACTGTGTCTAATGATCCATTGCCTTTCCAATATAGAGAGGAGCTGGAGGGAGAGAGTGGGCCCCATCACATCAGCAGCTTTCAATCCCCCATCCACGATCGCCTTCCCTGGCATATTAGATGAATCTCTTTTAATCAGACAAAACTATTCCACCCAGCACTGACACAAGCCCAACTCTTTTCCTGTCAACTGCTGATACATTTAATACACTGCCTTCAGTGCCACAGGGAAATCATCTCCCTCAACACATTATCTGGAAATTAATGACCGTACTATGCCTACGCCATATTATGAAGGCATTATCTGAATGTGATATGCATTATCTCCAATAATAAGCCTTTGTGTCATATTTTATATATATATATGAAGGTAAAGCAGTGGTGAATTTGCAGTGTCATTTTTTGTGCCAAATTAAATAGGAGAGACTGTGCAGAGATTCAGAAAGCTTTAAACTTATTCAGCGACTTGATTGTGTCACAATGGGGGCAATAGTCATCTATAGCTTTAACACTGATCGATCTATCCATCTATCTATTAGGATTAGGGGCTGTCATGATTAA
The DNA here is from genome assembly GCA_020466265.1 of Siphamia tubifer. Classification (NCBI taxonomy): domain Eukaryota; kingdom Metazoa; phylum Chordata; class Actinopteri; order Kurtiformes; family Apogonidae; genus Siphamia; species Siphamia tubifer. Next base: position 41,412,179 of record CM035803.1, on the reverse strand, counting down.
TCAAGTAAATATTAGAGTTCCCAAGCATTTTGTCATGTTACAAATACATATTATTTTACACCACTTTATGTTAAAGAAAGCAAAACAAATATTTTGTATGAGCCTATTTTCATTATAGTTTTTTTTAATGTTTTCCATCTGTCATATCTTATTATGGCAGATTTTAGTGTCTATAACACTAGTTGTTTGTTTTTAAAAAACAAACCATACACTTGTACAAACAGTCTATAATTTTTCAATATTGCAAAGACTATTACAATAAATTTCAATGAAACAAAAATGTGTGATTAATAGCGAGCTAACTATTGCATTCATGTGATTAATTGCGATTAAATATTTAAATTTATTGACAGCACTAATTTGTTTTTGTTTTTTTTTAAAAACATGACAAGATTAAAGGTCCAGCCATTTGATAGTTAATGTGAATCACAGATTTCTTATTAGACTTAGACAGACTTTATTGATCCCTTTGGGATGGCACCCTTGGGGAAATTAGATTTCCAGCAGCTTGTACAATAAATAAAATAAAAACAGAATAAAATAAAGATAAAAAGTGAGAGTACAGTAAACAGTACTCAGTTATTGCACCTCCTACATATATGCTATCTCCTATCTCCTCCCCCCCAGTGAAGCGTTGTACAGTGTAATGGCCTGGTGTACAAAAGAGTTCCTGAGTCTATTGGTCCTACACTTAGGTAGGAGCAGCCTCTCACTGAACAGACTCCTCTGTCTGGTGATGACAGTGTGCAGAGGGTGGCTGGCATTGTCCATAATGTCCAGCAGTTTGTCCAGTGTCCTCGCCTCCGCCTCCGCCACCGTCACCAGAGTGTCCAGCCTCATGCCCGATTATATTATATTTCTTTTCATATTTAACTGTACTGGGTGTTTGGTACGGACGCTTGCATGCCTAGTGACCTGTTTTTTGACGGTTCGATCCTCCCGGCCACAGATCTACATTGATTATTTCTGTTTTTCAATAAATCACTTAAACTTAAGTGTGTGGTTCAGAGTCTTGCATTTGAGTCCTTCTGTACTGACACCCCGTTACGACTGAAATTTTACCATTTGCCAAGAAACACATCTTAAAAATGTATAAACTCAGCTCCATTAAACCTGCAGATAATCTGTTTGTGTATTAAGGGAATTTTTTTTTTTTTTTTAATTTCACACTTTTTTCACACGTATTCTTTTCTGTATGATTACATTTTCTTCTATTTTAGTGTATTTTGTTGATGCCAAGAAAAATGAAAATAGTCTTCTATTGTAGCTTTAATGCTGATGTTGTCCTGAACTTATTTATATCCGAACCAAGGTGACAAACCACCATGACAAGGTGAAAGCAATAATTAATATCCAGGCATTAGAGCTGGGGGGTATGACTTGAAATGAAAATCACAATAAATTGGGCAGTTTTACCTCCATAATGACAAATGGAGGGGACTCAACCACACATACAGATGTGCTTTGTAACAGGGCTTGCTCGTACGCATGTTCAGGTCTATAAATGTGGGTTACTTTCTGTCTTTTAGTCCTCTGATATGGTAACAGAGCAGTACAGTCTGTCCCTCCCCTCCCTTAGAAGTGAGAAAACTTCATGGTCATGTGTATTTTCTCCTCCTCAAGCCTCTAACTTTCATTTGACGAGAAGGGTGTTTGTCGTGGACTAATTAAACATGTTTACATCATCAGAAATGTATATATATTATATACGTATAATCATATTCCACCATGGCAAAACCGGGTTGCTAAGCAATGTCAGCTGATCTGTGGAAACCACAGTATTTCCAAATGACAAATGTCATATTTGTTTTTTCGTAACAAGTGCAACAGAAGTCACATTACTTGGTCTACGTCTGTTTCAGCCGCCTTTACATTTCAACCATCAGTCATTTCCTCATCATCTGTTTCCCTTCTGTTCAGACTGGGTGGGTGGAGTCATGTGACTGCACACCCTCCACACATTTTTCAAGGGAAATGAACAGAGACAACATGTAAAACCAACATATATTGCCCACATACCCATGTTGTATTGTTTTTCTTTTTACATAAAGGTTTGAAGTTATAGGAAGCATGTTTCAGGCCTGATCATGGACTGGGGTTGCAAAGTAGCCATCTGGCTATAAACCTATGTATTCACATCTACAAGTTTGTAACAATGTGCACTGCATTGTTCCTGCTAAATAAAATACAAATAATAATAAAATTGTACCAGCACACGCAGTCAAAACAGATGAAAAACACTTATTTTATTTTTTAATTAAAATACCAAATTTAGTGACATGGGTAAAATGACAGCGGTTAATGTAGTAGATGTCAGTAACGGTACATTTTTGGGTTATTGCCCAGACTAACAGGGTATATGAATCACAGCTTTCTTCAAAGTTTAACTTCATTGGGAAAATTCAAAAACTACCATTAAGATAATTTACCAGAACAAATGACAACCTACACTAGCTCATTGTTGCTGTTGTTGTTGTTGCTATTTTCAGGAACAAAACTGCCTTTCTGCATCATTTCTTCACTGACATCATTTCAATACTGCCAATATCTAAATGAAGTTAACGTTTATCCTTTACAAACAGCTGCTGTGTTTCCCTTAATTACCTAGATAATGGCAGTCTAATTTGTCTGGGCAGAGTTTTATAATGAATCAACTAAAACATCTGTGTAAATCAGACCCGTTGCAGAGGTCGAACCTATGACTGACGGACGTAGGCTACAGTAATTATGCATCACTGCAGAACAACATGTTCCACAAACTCAGGAAGTCAATGTGCACTAAAACAGAACAGTTTAGTGCTGACAGATATCACTATAAATAAACTCATATGCCTAGTGACCTGTGATGCAATAAACCCACAGGTTAATGCAACAGTCTCTGTATAACGTCCTTAATTACACTGATAAACATGTGTTAAAACGAAGGTTTGATGTCTGTTTGAGCCCTCTGACAAGTAGATCATCTGAGAAATTAACATCACAGTCTAAGATCACAAGATCGTCCAACCCTAGCTGAAACTATTTTTCATAATTTAACATGTTTGTGATATTATCTGTCATTTATTCGGTCTGATCAGAAGCTGGAGGCAAATTAATTCTCGGCAAACACTATTCTGTTTGTTCAGTTTATGTTTGTCAGAACCCTGTCATCATAATTAAATATGACCATGTTCTGTGCTTCTGAAAACTACACATACATACAATGGTTAAAGTTTTTAGACACCCCATGCATTCATGATATATTGCATTAAAAAGCATTCTTAAATTTGCCAAGTATTGTTCCCTTCTCCAAATTCGCATGCAACCTTCTGCCCATGCTCTGTTCTGTTGAGGTCAAAATGAGACGTTTCAACAGAAAAACATGCTGTTGTATCTGTCAATAATTTAGTTTTGTTTTTTCTTTGAAACAATTAAAAAAATAATAATTTGCATCTGTTGATATGATGCAACCCCATCTTGTGAAACAAAAAATATTTTTAAGCAAATATTTCATGTTAATATTTGAAACTGTAAAACTTTAAGGGTGTTTGAAAACTTTTTTCCACTACTGTATATAATCCCAGTGGTGTCATTAAAGGATCTACAGCTGTTTTACTGTTCCTTAGTGAACCTCAAACAGGCATCATCCTGTCCTGACAGATATAGGCCTGGAGGTTTGGTCACTTCTGCTTCCTCAGCTGCCTCTGGCTTTTGCTATTTAAAAATCAAACATAGAAAAAGTACAAAAAACTCCAAATACTTTCACATAAAATAAATTCAGTGTAACTTTGGCACAACAAAGCTTTAGATACACATTATAGTCACTCTCTGGTCTCCATGAAGTACAAGGCAAATAAGTAAACATCTACACCAGTACACCAGTATAAGTGTATTCATTAGAGGGGGGGGGGGGGGTTCCCACAGAAAAAAAGCCTGCGTTGGATGTTGTGACCCACATTAATAAGTGGGAATGATCCCCCCCCCCCCCAATGGTGCAGTTCATGTGTCCTTTTCCATTTCCCTGTTGGGGGGTCATCTGGGTCCATATACGTGGTGTTCATTTGTTAATGAATGGGAAGTTTTTCACTGATTTTATCTGCCAGCGTGTGAGGGCACGGTACGGTGGTGCGCCCAAGACTGTGTTCGGTTCATTAGGTTGGGGGCAGTTAGCCATCCTGTCCCTTCGCCACCCCCAGAGGGAGAAGGTGGCTGCGAGCTTTACAGCCCCCTCTACCCGAACTTCGCTCATGTGAAGTTCCTCTTTCAAGCATTTTTGGTTCACACCGTTAGAAAGACTCAAGACCCAAAACCAGAGGGGCGATGACCCCCCGACCCCCCCCCCCCCCCACACACACACACACACACACACACACCCCCATCATATACACATACGCATTGGCGCAGTCGAAAAACTGTTGCCGTCCAACTCAAAAACAACACCTGTGTTTTGGTTACAACAGGTTAAATAGCTGACCCAAGCTCAGCTGAGCCACACCACAGATACTGCCCCTAGTGACATGAACACAAAATAAATATGGATCATACAATAACATTCATCCACCCTCTTAATTCTGAATTCAATAATTCCTCTGACACCTCAACAATTCATTCCACTTTAATATTATTCCTGTCATTCTGCACATGCTCTTGCTCTTCAATTATTTCTTATTGATGACACACATATTCCACACTGTCAGCATTAGTATGTCGATTCACTCGAGCTGCTGCTTCATAATTATTACTAAAATAAATGGAAAAATCACACGTAGTATCTGGTCTAAAATGTTGTGAGTTGAAACGTGTAAACACAAAGGAAATAGCTTTAATTCTGAATTATTTTATTTATAATTTAAAAAAACAAACAAACATGCAAAAGTTGCCATTGTAGTAAAGGCCACAAATGTAAACTCTCTCTCCCTCTACCTACCCTCCCGACGTGTCTGTCTGTCTGTCTGTCTAAAGGAGTGCACGATTATATCCTTTTTATTACCTGGTCTTGTCCTGCCGTTACACATCACACTTCAAGGTCACATGCTTTCCTCTTCTTTATTCTCCCACTGAACCATGTTTCCTTCTTCCTCTGACTGTCCTTAATGACAGAAAATCAGAAGAACAACTCATTTTAGAGCCAAGCAATCACACAATATAATGTGCAAATGTGAAAATACGATGACTGAAATTAATAGATAGTGTGATTTTGTTCCCATTCCAAAGGTAATCTACATTGGTTGTGTTCAAAGGTGTATTCTTTTCACCCCAATGATTATACAACTAAGCACACGGTTTGAATATTATTTCCACTTGCAATCAAAGTGAGCTCGTTGCTTCTCAACATGAAAGTCGTACAAACACACTGGAAAGTTGAAAAATAAATAAATAAGTCAAGTTGAAACACACGTCTTCCCCAGGGTTTCATTTCTTTTCAAAGTCCTGCTAATGCTGGAGTCTGAGCCAGTTGATTTCCCTTCTTCGCTCGCCCTCACTTCCTCTCTCTTTCTCTCTTCTTACCGGGAAATGCTCCAGCTAATAGCCCAGGGAATGAAGGCCATTTGCCTCCTCCAGCCACTCTGGCCTCCCAGGACGCCCCAGATGGATCCCATTCTGGACATTCATTAAAATCATCCCAGCTTCCCACCTCCCCCTCTGCCCCCACACAAAGCACCTCCTCACTACTCATGCCTCTTATTCTTATAAGTATGTGGGAGTCAAATTCTTGCAAAGTCATTGTTCAGTCACACAGTGAAGCTGATGTGTGAGTGCAAGGTCTTCTTATGATCTGCCAGAACAGCGTGTGAGCAACATCTACAAAGACTGTTGATTCCATTCAACTTCACACGACTACAGACAGAGACAAGTTCAAAACATTTAGCAGAACTATATAACTATCAAAACTTGGTGACTTACAGTTTGTTGCATGTGATGTGGAAAGTGGAGCACTTTAATTTGGAGGGGGGGGGCTAACATTAGCGATGGACCGATATGGATTTTCTTTTACATCAGCCTTGCCCATGACCAAGATTTGGAGCAAATACTGACTGGCAATTGATAATAAACGTCATATATATATATATATATATATATATATATATATATATATATATATATATATATATATATATATATATATATATATATATATATATACACACACACATATTCTGACATTTGTAATGAATGGTCTTTATGAACATCAAACAACATTACTCACATACCTGTTATTCTTTTGTTTCTTACTCATTTCTAACATTTTATTCAAATCAGTTGGGTTTTATACAAAGACACTTCACTACTGCAGGAGGGAAATTAATGATTCACCTGAATGTGGGTTCTTAGGTTGGTGTTAGATGACTTGGACTTTTTTTTTTCAGAAATCACACCATGCAACATCTAAAAGTTGTAAATCCTCTTATTCCTCATCTTCTGTGGGTAATAGAACACATTCTGAAACATTCCTAAACATATTCAGCATTGTTTCACAAAAACATTGCTACTGTCAACAGAAAGAAACAAATGTCAGCAACTGTGCTTTTCTAACCTCAGCACTGTCCTATATCCCTTTACTACTGTACTATATATAATGTGCTACTGTACACACAGCATCAATGCTTCTCATATAATACATTCACAAACATGACATTTGTTTTGGAATATAATGTCAAAACATACATAACAACAAGCTGGTTGGTCAAAATGCAGTCCATGTTACAGGCTATATATATATATATATATATATATATATATATATATATATATATATATATATACACATATGTGTGTGTGTGTGTCTGGTCAAAGTGAATACTTTAGCATTAATCCAGGATAATCCATCAACATGATTAATCTAATTTTAACAATTAAATAGAACAATTGTTCAGTTATGTTGAAGCTGTTGAATAAACATGTTAATTTCATATATTCAAAACATTTTTTAATACGTTTTGGACTTTTCATCACTTTTTTGGTGAGTTTGAATGGATTTTAGCAGGTTTTGTATAAATCTTTCTCGGCATTTTTTGTCTTTTAGTGTATTTTTGTGTATTTTGTGGGAAATGTTCATACAAAAACACATAAGTCTAGAAGTCTATAGACTTTGGAATCTTCTCTTTAAATTCCATATTCAGGGTTCTTACTCCAAGACTTTTCCAGGTCATTTTTCGCTGCTGCAGAGACAACTTACCCTGCCATACACTAATCCTTTCCCCTGCCTCCTTATTCTTTTGTACAGTTTTACAGTTGGGCATTCACGCAGATGTTTTTCTCTGTTTATTACTCAGACACTTGATGTGCAGTCGGTGGTTCTAAGTTATCTATGAAAAATAATTATGACAAATGTATTCTAGAAAAACACAAAAACACACACACACACACACATATTAAATCACAGCACTTTATTAGCCTGATAAACTGGAGTTATAATCTTCAAATGGACAATTTCCAACTCCACTTTCTCTCCTGCACATCCTCTCAAAATATTAGTGTATTTTAACTAAATCACTGAACACCATTTTCTTTTGTTTCATCTTATTTTAGGCACAAAGTCACAAGACAGGGGCAGGATACATCATTTTCCAGGATACCTTTACCCTTTCCAGGACATTTGGCCTTTTTTCCTCATTTTTAATCTCGTCCAACATCAGTTTGGAGAGATTATTGTAAACACTGTGTGTGTGTGTCCGCAGAGACGTATCATTCTATACCTCAATGAATACTTGAGATATCACCATGAAATGACATGGACATATACATATAGCTAGCTAATGCACATCAGATGCAATGATCCATTTGAGTTAAGGTCAAAGGCCAAGGTTGCATTTAACAGAAAGGTCAAAATCACACTAGAACAGGTTGTCATAGAAACTTGAGATTGGCACAAAATAGGAATGAATACTTGTTCCATACGTTTTCCATGACTGGAAAATTGTTCAATCACTCTCCAGATTTTCCAGGATGTGCGGGCACACCAATATTGTGCTGAGAAAAGAGGGCCCTGAATAATTGTTTTCTAAAAGTGCATTAGGACTCAAATTGCCTCAGTAGTTTATTGTGAAGAACAGAATGGAGGTGATAAAACCCTGTTACTAAAAACCTCTCTTGCTAGAGAACCTCTAAGTCAAAGTGACTCGCCCACTACAGTGTGTGTGTGTGTGTGTGTGTGTGTGTGTGTGTCTCTACTAAAGGACATGGGCTTAATCCAAATCTCCACACTCAGGGACTGTTACACTTGGGAGTTGCATTCCCTCAGAGGGCGTGATGGCTCAGGGCTGTCCCACTGTCAAATCATAGAGTCCATATGGGCTCTGATGCAGACTTTTCAATACCATAATGCAGCCTTTTATTTAGGTTTATACGTCTGTGCAGCTGGAGATTACGACTGAGCTTTAAATTTACGTCTCTGAGTTTAAGCATAAGACTGGAACTGGAACTTTGATGGTGAATTTCAGTAGTAAACTCTTTTCTCTCACAGTATTCTTCTACCAGAAAGTTTTCATTCATACAATGCACAAAACTATTGGGAAACTTCACATGGACGGAATACATTAGTTTACAAGTCAAATGCTTCCGGAATAAAACTAATGACATTTTACCACGTGTGTTACTGATAAAGAAAACTCACGTCTTAAAGAGGACAGATGCAAAATTAAGTTTTTAATGTTTTTCCAACACAAATATGTGTGAGGAGACCCTTCAATTATGAACAAAAGCCATCCACTCTCCTTTTCCCCTCGATCCATTTCTTGATGGAATGGGATGAAAACGCTCCATTTTGCATTTTCTATGCTTCGTACGTCACATGCATAGATTAATTTGAATACCCCACCCCATCCTGCCCCACCAGCTGGTCACAGACACCTCTGTCCAGAGATCCTCCATTATTCTCCATCGTATCCTGGTGTGCATTCAGTGCGTTGGGGTCTGAGCCCTGGTCGCTGTGCGTGTGTCCGAGTCCGCAGTTGGTCTAACCAGGGTTGATTGGACGGGCTGGTCCGTGGGTGGCACTGTGACATCGTGGCTTGTCTGGCCAACCCGAGTCCAGAGGAACCAGACCAGAACACGCACCGGGGCTATTAACGGACCAGGACCTGAAGGCACCGGGCTTTCAAACTCTGCTCTTGGTCCACTTTGATTCTATTTCATGTGTCTTTGTCTCTTTTTCTCGCTTTCAGCTTTTTTAGGTTCTATTTCTTTCTACTCTACATTTATCTGTAGGGTGCATAAGAGAGGGGCGGAGTCAGCTGTGGCTCATTTGAATGAAAGCATGAGGCACTAAAAGCAAGTGTTTGGAAAAGGGCCATTTGTCCAGGTTGAAGAGGCTGCTGTATCTGTTCATCAATGTGGTATTTTCACCAAAGCATGTCACAGACAGGTCACTGAGACACCAGGGAACTGTGTTCAGTTGTGGAAGATGGCCATGGTATGTCCTCTTTAAATGCTGGTTGGCTCTTGTGGAAAAATGTGAAATTCTTAGAATGAACAAGAGAATAGGTTTTTGTCCAAAGGAATATTGGTCTCAGCTCTACTTCAAGACATTGTCTGCACATTATGATCCATTCACTTTACAGGTTGTTACTAGTGGAATATTTACTAATCCATTGTATACATGTACATAAACCAGCATATATGTGGAATAACACACCATCATATATAGTAAAAACATGAGCTAACCACCACTTTTGTTTAAATATGTAAAATTTAACACATTTAATATCTGATACTTTCTAATACATTGTAGAGAAGTGATATATGATCTCCCACTCCAGTCAGTGTATTAGGCAGAAATGTAGGAACAGGGTGTGTTAAAAAACAAAAAAAGGAATATTCCAGCAGGTGTAAAAATGCAGTGGTATCATCAGCCTCTTCCACCCCATCCAAGTCACTGAAAAATTTAAGACCTGTGCGTGAAATATGTGCTTACAAGGAGTTTTTACACGGGATACCACCCCCCTTGAGAAACACTATTAGGGCTCGAACACAGTCAATGCATTGCAATGTGTATGCAGCCCCAAGGCTACACATAGCTACGTAAGAAAACGTGTCCTCTTAACTTTTGATACACGACACGCTGATCCGCACAATACCATGCGTTGTCGGTGGGGGCAAATATTGTACATTTTTTCATGTAATATATTCCTATTATATTTGTGCTCTCGGGGTGCTTTTCTAGTTTTAAGTATCTTTTCATTTGCATATGATGCTATTACATGTCTGTATTATTATTATTTGTCATAGCAAACAGTTCCTCAAAAAAATAAAGTAGTGAAAACCAAACCAATGAGTTAATTCAAACCAAATGTAGTGAATATACTTATTTAACTATCAGATGAATGTATTATACTTCATTTGAATGTCACATTTTTTTCATTTTCTGCTACTTCTGAATCTGTATCACTTGAAAACGCCCTTCATGAATAAAAACAGACAATTTGACCTCAATAGTGAGATACTTGTAGTATAAATATACACTGAACAGTTTCCTTACTTTACTGTGACATTGCCTGTGATGGTGGCGGCTCGACCTCACAATGGCTGCTGAGCCAACACTCAGGTCATGTGGCACGAAATATTTCCACATCATTTCTCTGGTGTCCCTCATGCGAAGCTCCCAAAACATCCCCACAACTGACGGGCACCAACAAGACATTTTCCTGAAAAAGATCCACAGAGACTTTCTGTCGGCTTTAACCTTCAGACTCTTGTCTTCAATTCAACACACCCCCTGTTCGACCCAACCAAATCCTGCAAAATGGACAAAGGGACTCACACCGAGAGCCCCAAACCCAATGAATAAAAGCACTTGGCTGTCCCTAGACATGTTTAACTTACACCAAACCAGTATGGTAAAAGGATTGTACTGTAGCCCCATTGACCTGGGGGCGAAAATCCCAGTGCATAGTTGGGAGGAGATGAAAAAAAAAAGGGGGGGGGGGGGGGCAAGGAAAAAATGGCTTTATTTTTACTGTGCTGTCTGGCATTGTGTTTTAGGCTGCAGTCAGACAGCAGGTTTTAATGCCCAATTCTGGTGGGTTTTTTTGTATTGTATTATAATTGTACAACCAGTGTTGGGATTAATGCAGGGGTTTCAAACATGCAGCCCGGGGGCCAAAGGTTCCAAAGCAGCCCATGGGGTGAATTTGTAAAATAAAAAAATTCCACAGACAAGCTTAAAGGGATAGTTCACTATTTTTCACATGAATCTTTATGGGATCAGTGTCTTTACTCTGGTGCACCCACAGTGACTTACCCCCGACAGTGTCCTGTGAGTCGACTTCTGTTCTGGTTTTGGTCAAAGCGAAAGTAGTCCCGGCAGGTTTCCTGGGGTCAACAAAATAAGATGTGTTTCTTCTCAAAACAGTATGTGTTCAAATTAATGATCTATTTGCATAACAAAACCGTCACCCGTCCAGGTGATGACAATGATAATTGATTCCAGACATATACAGTAAACATCATTCTGGTGAAAATGAACCTATTTGCAGATGAAATTTCTTGACTGTCTGGAAAAAACATTTTCTCCACCTTCTGTTCATGTCTTCTGTGCTGCTGCAGTCTGTGTGTAATTAGCTTAGGTTTGCATGAAGACTAGAAACAGGAGTAAACAGCCAGCTAGACCCCTCTGCACACAGTGGACTCAGAGTTACAGTAGATTGACTTCCAGGAGTTGTGCCATCTCTTCAAGGTTCCCAGATAACCTGTAAAGACTCCATTAACTAACTGCACTCGCAGAAATAGAGTTGTCAGACTCCCTGTAAAAGCATAAGCTGTCAGTTTTACAGCTGTTTTATTTTACTCACTACACTAAAGAAATACACTCAACCATCTTATTCATATTTTGTTTGCATATGCCAATTATGACAGCTAATTAGACACAATTTAGCACGTTAGATTAACTCATAAAGACCCTGGATCTTTTATAGCAATTTGCAAATTAATTTTTCTCTATATTTAACCGTTCTTAAGTGATTCACCACCATTTATTATCATGTTATTCTCTGTACTCTGTCTTTTTTTCTGTGAAAATCGTGTACTTTCCAATATTTAATTAACTAAATAAATATTGGAAAGTACACAATCATGTAGATATTCAATTAAATTCAGATTAATGTTGAGGATTATTATATCAAAAACAGAGCAAATTGAAGAAAAAGCGACTTATTCAGGAAATTGTATCAAAAACAAACAAGAAAATAAAAATACATTAAAAAAACTAAATTTTTCAGTTTTTTTTTTTCACAAAATGGCATTTTTTTACTCTACATTCCAGGTAATACTCATTGATTTAATATATTATTTATTCAATTTAGTAGACCATACCAAATTAAATTAATAATATATCAAATCAAAGTATTACCTGGAATGTAGAGTAAAAAATGCCATTTTGTGGAAAAAAAAGAAAAAATTTGAGTTATCTGTTTTTGCAAATGAACTCTTTAAATTACCATTCACTATCATATTATTAGAGCTGGCAAATATTTTTTTTTCCCCAATCAGATTCATTTCAATTCATGATCAAAACAATTTTGTGTGGGTCAACGGTTTTTACTTTTTTTGGTATTCAAATTCCCCATAAAATACTCCGATATACACAAAGAAATAAAAAATGTGGAGAAAACATATGCAAAACATGGTATAATTAACAAAAAATGTATAAACTAACACAAATATAATCAAAAGTTCACAACATATTCAAAAACTCTTCTCAACTACAACCCCCCTCACTAAAATGTAATAAAATATGCAAAAATATGAATATATATGCAATTAACATCAACACCTTCAAGAGTTTTAACAAAACAACTGTTCCATTTAATTGCATTAAAATTTCGAATCAGACAAATCATGATGATGGATTAATCTGTGTTTATTTTAACATCCCTAAATATTATCCACTAGAATTTATTGGGTTTTTTTTTTAACAGTTAAATGTGGGTATTTTACAATTGCTTCGGGTACCTGGGCTGATTATAATGATTCTTTCTCAGTCCCACTCATTAGAATTTATTTAAAATTCATATAAAACAAAGTTAAATTTTTTCTTATCCTGCAGTACATTTCTGTAACATATTAATGCAAGCAATGAACCAGAATATAATCACTTACGAACATAAATGATAACCAAAACTTCCAAGGTTTCCTTTTTTAACTTCTGAAATTATAGCATTTTGTTATTACAAAGTATGTCTGTAAAGTCCATATTCTTTTAACTTTACTTTTAATCTGTTTTTAATACATACATCCTCTTAAATCATGTACCTTTTAACAGTTTAGATGAATTAACTGTCTTTTAAATCCTTGTCAGTGCCTTAACTGAACGTATTTGCACCGTTTTAACACTTCTTAACTCATGTGAAAAACAAAATATTTATATGGATGATCATTTGTTTAAATAAATGTTCTAGAGCCAAAATAAATGCTAAGAATCACAGTAAATGTTAAGAGGTTTCTCACGGCGCCATTTTGTTTGAATCGCGACACACTTAACCACAGTAACTTCAATTAACATACATATTCCAAACATTTTATACCAACATTCATTGTCTCAACTATTCGCACAGTAGTTAAATATGTTTACCCAGTTGAAAGTTTAGTGATTCGTGGTTTACATACCTGTAAAACAGAGAAATGACCAGACAGGGAATCTTCCCGCTCGCTCATCAGAATGACGGAAACAGACCGTGATGACGCAAAAGCCGTAAAGCAACTGCTGCAAACACCGTCCAAAAATGATGCACTGCTCCACTGCCCCCTAGTGGACACCAACAGAAACATATTCTGTGTTATTAATCATCGTGTTTTAACCCTGAAAATAGTGTTTATATGCACAGTTGTCGTGATGTGTTTCATGTAAATTACATTATACGCTTTCACTATTGTAACAACACAAGGGTGGCGTCACACAATATTAAACTCATTAACCATGTCGGTGTTCATAAAAAGCTCAAATTAAAGTTGAAGGTTATTCTATCAAAAACACACAAAGCTGAATAAAACACGACATTTTCTGCAAATATATCATTAACTGAACATAAACTCAATATTTCCATCCACTGTCATTGATCCAACTCCATGGGTTTTACTGTTGACTCAGTAAATCAGAAGTTTTACGTTTACGTCACTGGTGGTAATTTGGAAAAACACTACAATACTTAGATCATCTATCCAATATAATTTAGAGACACATATATATATATATATATATATATATATATATATATATATATATATATATATATATATATATATGTGTATGTGTGTGTGTGTGTGTGTGTGTGTGTGTGTTACAGGGAGAAAAAAATGGTTTTGAAGTTTCAAGGTAAAAGTGGGTTTGAAAGTTTTATTTTAAAAGTTGTAAGCAGGGTGAACCTTTGCATAACTTGAGGGAATGCAGCAGTCTGAGGGGAATATTAACTATAATGCTGTCACTTAGACTGAAGGAGACTTCATGTGAGATGCAGCAGAATGAAGTCAATGTGTGCAGCTTACACTTTTATATATGTGTGTATATATATATATATATACATATATAATGCTCGAGTGAAATAAGTCTTTATTTTTCAAATTCTTATTCTCATGTATTATGTTTTAATTAAATAATATATTTATGTATTTTCCTTTTATTGAAAAACTAAACGAACAAAACCGCTATTTCATATCAATCCGAGATTGACAGAGACAAAAACAAAGGGAATTGTATCCATCATTTTTCTGTTATAGTTAATTTTGTAAGCACACAATGGAATTTCACTTTCTTACCATTTTGTGGTTAAACTCTAGTTTTTATTTGTTAACAATATTTTTTTCCCCCAATTCTAGGTTTTGTCATTTAGTTCTTTTTCTTTACCGATAATAACTTTGATTCACAATCACTTATTTCCCTTTTCTCACCAACAGAATATGCCTTTGATACATTCAGAGGAAAACAAAAAATGAAGCAGAGGGAAAAAAACAGCTACAGTAGGTTATTCCCTCATCAAAAATCAATCAAAAGCAGCGACAATATTTGCTCAATGCATGGACACTAAATGTGATTTTTTTTTCTCCCTTTACCTGGGAGAAACAAAACTGTCATAGGGAGCGTTGATCTGCTTCTCAAACTGTAGACACAGCACATAGGTTGGTGGGGGGGCCCAGTGGGAATGACACCATGTCAAGCCTCCTTTCGATTGGAGTTGTCAGTGAGAATGAGCGATGTAAAATGCCAATGTCAAAAAGCCCTGTGTTTAGCTTGTCCGTGCTGACAGGTTAGGAAATGGAGCGTGCTACCTGACCAGCATATGAGAATGGCTGCCCTCCGGTGCCGCCGCAGTCACATCTGCAGGCTGGCGATAAACAAGTTCTCATGCTGTCAATCAACTACAGTACTCTCTATTTCTTTTTTTCCCCTGACATTGTAGCTCTAGTCTGATTTTCACATGAACAAACCCATGTGAAAATCAACACAAAAGAGGCTTGACTGAACTGTAATTATTAATTCAATTTTTCAATTCAATTTTATTTATAGAGCCACAAATCACAACGATGTCGTCTCACAGGGCTTCACAGGAGAGAACAATTGAGCACAGAAATCGATAAAAGGTCTCAAGCATCCCCTGTCCTTAGACCCTTCTTCTCAGCAAGAAAAAAACTCCAAAACCCAGAGGGAAAAAAAGAAGAAATCTTGGGGAGAACCACAATGAAGGAGAGATCCACTCCCATGGACGGACAGGCTATAGATGAATGTCCATTTGTTGATGAAGGGGGGGTGGGGGGGTCTGGGGTCACAGGTTAGCATAGAGCACAAGTGAGTCAGTGCAGATCCTGTTGTCTATGGCTCCTTATGCAGATACTGCTGAGAGAGTTGGGACACCAGGTGAATAGTCATGAACAGACTTGGAATGTAAGATAGGTTTAAGTAATTACAAATACAATGTGTGCCTTAGCAAACTACTCTCATCAGTTGTTCGGCAGTGTTTGCAGCTGCTACATGTAGGCACACAGCTGTTAGCAGTGACAACGTGCATTGATTGCTGTTGAGAGAAAGTAGCTCAAAGTAATTACGAGGTGTCAGTTTTTGTTCCATGACGGTTTTGTGATGCAAATAAATCACTCATTCGAACACATATTGTTTTGAGAAGACAGGTTTTATTTTCGTGGGCCCAGCAAACCTACCGGGACTACTTTCACTTCGACCAAAACCGGACCAGAATTCAACTCACATGGCCACTCTCAGGGGTAAGTCACTATGGGTGCACCGGAGTAAACGGTGATCCCATATAGATTCATTTGAAGAATAGTGAACTATCCCTTAAAGGTATGGATCATCTCCAGCCTATGAATTCATATCATAGTCCAGCTTGCCAGGCTAAAATTTTACAGTTATGGAGCGATTTTGGGATAAAATGTATTCACAGGAAAGTAATCCATGCATATTTGAGATATGGAAGTGTTTTTGGTTGTAGTTGAGCATAAAATAAATATTTGCAAACTCTAAAATGAGTCATTGTGTACAATGTGTTGTGTGTTTGATATTTAATGTCTATAAAAGTTACATCAAAAATTACATTTCCGAAATGAAAAGTTACAAATACACTGTCTTGCGAATTTCTCAGATGGAAGAAAGTGGTCAAAAGTGCTTCATTGGTTACGTGATCACACCACAGGCATTATCGACACAAGTAAAGTTATTCATCAGCTGCTCTAGCCCCTTTGTAGTGTCATTTTCCCTCTACTTTCAATCAAATGAAATCCAGTTTTTACCATGGATAGAACTGGACTGTGCGACAAGTCAAAGATTTTCCAGAACGTCGCAGAGTTAAGTTGCCGCTAAGTGCTGTCAGTTTGAGTTTGGTCTGTTTTCTGCGTTCAGTGTATAATGCCTGTGGAGTAATTACGTAAGCGATGATGTGTGTGTGGTCGAGTCCACTCCATTGATGGTATATTTATTGTTATGGAGGTAAAACTGCCCAATTTATTGTGATATTAATTTCAAGATATATCGCCCAAGCCTAGTGTGAAGGAGGGTTTATTTTCAATATGAAGGTGGATGGGGAGCTAGTGCAGACAGTGAAGAATGAGGGTAATGTGGTGGTGTTGGGGGGGGGGGGTTCTTACTATCATTGCTGGTCGTTTGTAAAGCGTAGGGATTACAGTATAAAACGTGTGCTCTGATATGCTGAAATACTGTACTATAATTGTCAGTAAAAAGCAGTAATCTCATCCAGCCGCATCACAATCTTATTTAAGAGGATTTGAGGAGCTTCTGAGTGTGACTCATGATGAAACATCCAAATTTCTTTGACACAGAATAACCCCCCCCCCCCAAATCCATCGGAAATGCGGATCATTCGGTGCTATTTATCCCAGCATGGAGGAATCTTGATGAGATCCAAATCAAAAAATAGGGCACTAGAGTACAGTCATAATAGAAGGATGGCCTGAATAGGACTCATCCGAAAGCTATTTATTTTTTTATTTATTCTTTTATTTCCTGCCTGTTCTGTGCAATATTTCTACAGGGTATGTGTGATATAAGATGGTTCAATTGTCTCCAAATAAATCACTGTCAACAGCAGCTCTTGTTTTAAACCTCTATCAGATGAGATTGAAGCAGAGGAGGAAAGTGTCTCTGGACTATAGGCACCGACACACTGCTGGGTGCTTTATGTATTTCAACAAGTACAAGCAGGAAATAAAATTCCTGCACATACATTCAACCCAGTTATCCAAAAATACACAATAAGAACAAAGAATGTGTACTGTATTTTACAAACTATAAGTTACTCTGGAGTAGAAGTCACACCGGTCCAAAAAAATGTATAATAAAGAAGGAAGAAACATATATAACCCGCACTGGAGTATACATTTATTTGATACAATCCAACACCAATAACAGACATTAATCTTGAAAGGCCATTTAAAATAAAAATAGGCTGAATAGGTGTATGGTAAGCTAATGTCACACATTCAGCTAACGTTATATGAACGAACTGAGAACGTGTCTGGTGTGTCAACGTAACAAATGAACAGTTAATATAACATAGCTATAGCCTCTCCAGGCTAACACATTGTTAAAACACCCATGTGCGAACTTCTTCCTCTAGCAGTAGCCACCTTGCTATTAGCCCATGATTAGCATTTTTTGTTTTCTTCATTTCATTAAGTTCCCTGCACACTCCAAACTTTCTTTCTGTTGCTCAATTGCCGTTTTCAGCTTTTTCACTAAGTATGCTAAGTATGCTAACCTAGCGGCCCCGAGTGTCGGATGAAGGGGTGGAGGGCTCGCTGTGAGACCTTTGAAATGGGCTGCAGGGACTTTGCAGACAAGTTTTTGCATCGTGTTCTGAGACTCCTGGGAATCTGTGGACGGCACAGACAGAGAGGCATGTAGGCTCTGGTTGGGGAAGAGGGATGAGTGCTGTTGTGCGCTACCTGGACACAAGTGATCACCCCTGGCTGGGTTGCTCGGGTGAGGATGTCTGACGTAAGACCCGAAACACCCTATGACCACGAGTACATCCCTGAAGAAGCGTCAAGGTTGTACCGCAGGGTATATAGCAACACTGAAGTACTCTAAGTACACTAAGCATCTTACAGACTCAAGAGGTCAGGGGTCACTCAGTCAATACCTAGAAAATATTAAAGGGACTATAATGGAAAGAAACACGTGGAAATAGAGGATCAGTTTCTATTTTTAACAAATGATGCCATGATCTTTGACCTTCAGTGACATTGAAAAGTCAAAACTAAGGTCATATGATTTTAACTAGGGTCCAAAATAGCTCGTGACCTTTGACCGTGCGCAACCCGAAAGGGCGATGTCCATTGAGAGTTAAAGTGTTTGTCAGGGGGCGGGGTTTGTTGTGCCTGGCACCACATGTTTTTTTTTTTGTTTGTTTGTTTGTTTTCCTTGGGGTGGGGGGGTAATGTGTGTTTGTATTACTGAAAACTGCTGAATAAATAATATAGAAAAAAACAGGGTTGACGATAGACCTATAGGGTTGAATAAATGAAGAATTCAGACCCAAGCATAGCATTAACCACAGGACAATGTTTTAAAATTCATAATTCTATTTAAAAAAAAGAAAACTATCACTCCTTTAACAACCACCACATGACATTTCCATGTGTTTAGCCTGATGTTGTGGTACAAAGAGTAAACTGTAGTGGACCCTTTCTTTAATAAAATAGAAAATATGACTCAGATGGAGCTAAATTATGTTATTTAAATGAAATGCAGTAATTAGTGTCTGTATTCTACAGTGTCTACAGTAGTTCATAATTTTAAGTCTGTTAAAACTCCTGGTCAGTTTTCAGCACTGCTTCTCCTCATTCCTCAACTGTGAGCTGACATAAATCATTTATTTATGTTCCCCTGAAATGGACAGAACAGATAAATGACGAAACACTAAGTGCGAGGATGTGAAACACCTCATTAAAGCCTTATTCCGTACCAGGAAAATCCATAAAAATGCACTTTGTAAGATGCAGTTAGAAGTCACATTCTTTAGTTATTTAGTTAGGTTAGACCTGCTCTTTATCATCACATGTAAAGTAGAAGAATGACAAGTGGATGTGTTCTACGGACTCAAAGACAGTAATGCATCAGACTGAATACACAGGAATGAACTGAAGTGGAAACAGAAACAGGAAATGTCCCAAAGCAGAAAAAACTAAATGACAATTTAATGTCAGCAATCATGTTACTTACTCAATACTGTATAGGATCGTGAAAAATTTAAGCAACTGTGTTACTTTTATATGAGAAACACAGCAAATAAAGAGGACATTCCTTTTTTTCTCTCTCATTGACATATATACACAGACTAAAAATATAAGTGCTTTCATTTCTAGATGTCTGTAATAATACATTTTTTCTCCCTCTCTCATCTTTAGTTGTTTTATTATGTCTTTTTATGACTGATATGCACTGCTTTACATGCCAAATGCATTTTGTGTCTCCCATCCCTGGACTGAATCAGTTTTGATGATGAGAAAATGCAATATTATGCAAAGTAAATAAATTTTTTATAAAAGTAATAAGAAGTAGAGAAACCTGGAAGCTCTACTTAAGTACACTTATAAAGTATTTGTCCAAACTCTGATGGTCAATATATAAATATTTCTCTTGAAGTATAACATTTTCTATTAACTGTCTGTGTCTCTCAATTTTACCAAGCATACTCCACATCCAAGCACTATTGGTCTTCTGGTAAAATATGATTGTGGCACTATATCCATTTATATTTCTTGACAGTACCTACTGTAATATCTCCCAAATCAAATAAATGTCATCATTCATCATATGGCCAGTCTCTTCTGATTTGAGAGCTTGGGGGAAATTCAATTCACTTTGGCTTGACATCCATCTATCAGCATCATATTCTCTAATTGAACTTTAAGGTTTATATTTTTTTTTTTGGTCAGTTGTATGTAATATTTTCTAGACCTTTAAAGTGTATAAGCCTCTAACACAACGATTCGCAACTTTTTTCAGCTCGTGACTAGGGACATGTATTAGCAACAACCTGCCAATACGATACAAATTCGAGCCCAATATTGGATTTTTGAGGCCAATGCTGATATTGGAGGGTAAATTAAAAAAGCTGATATCTCATATTCAATTAAATTTATTTTTAATATGCAACAAATAAAAACAACCACACTCAAAAAAATATATATATATATAAAAAAAGAAAAAACAAAACAACAAATTGTTTCATTGGTTGATATCTGATATTGGCTGATAACCAATATCTTGGCAGATATATAAAATAAGAACATTTATCTACAGAGGATATAATAATGTTATATTAGGTAAGTGTGGATATGTGGATTAACAATTTTTTTTACTTCACAAAGATAACTGACACAACATTCAAGCCCTGTATAATATTCTGATATTTGATCCATGTGGAAAAGCAGGTTAAAGATGTGATCGTTTTCATTCTGGTTAGAGCAGAGTAATGAAAAAGATGCATCTATATTTTATAAGTAGTGAAATAAAAATGGTTTGGTAAATAATTATTTAAAATTTTAAACGAGACGTCCCTTTCATGAGTGCGACTCCATCCTTGTTGGGGTATCAGTGTGTGATTTCACTGATAGGCTGATTGTCAGAGCAGAAGTAAAAGTACAATAGACAAGCTATATTTTAACTCTCACACACACATGCACAGGAGCAGTGAGCCACAAAAACTTAGGAGCAAAAAAAGCCCAAAAATCAGCTACGTCTTGGCCTATATTAATCAGCTGGTCGATTAATACAAATTACAATAATAGGATCATGATACGGTATATCACAGCACTGTTAACATGGCATTATCTTTTGTATATTTAGCTTAGACCATTTCCTGTAAAACGTGAATTATACCAGAAATATACACAAATACTAAATAAATACACTTTATTGTCATTGCACACATACACATACAACAAAATTCTGTTAGGTACTTTCAGGCTGAAACAGACAATGAAACAACTGAGAGTATAAAAGACCATAAATATAAATAAGAAAAAATAAATAAGATAGCAGCATTGTAAGTGATTGACGACACACATTTTATCAGCTCAGAAAAGGATCTAATGCTATATCACGAAATGTTCATCTGTAAAACTTTAAAACGTAAATTAAGTTTTACAGACATTATAGATTAAGATCCAGCTCAAATGTCCATATTTTATTAGTTGTGCAATTAATGCATTTTGAACACTCCCTGAATCATCCAAAAATCGTCACATTATTTTTGTGTCATCCCTCACAGTGGGACAAACATCTGCCTCTTTCAGACAGTCGAGACACAAAACAGGGGAAAGAATAATGCAGAAAATATAAAGAGAAAAAAAAAAGGAAAAACAAACATGAACCATCACCGTGTCTGCATTTGAATAAACACCCACAAAAATATCAACACAATACTTTTCAATATCAAAACAGTATTGCAAAATAAAACATTGAGGAACCCATATTTTCTTACATCCCAACTCGTAGCTCCATTTTAACATCACAAATGTCTGTCGACTGTAGACATGTAATAGTTCCATATACTATACTGCCAATAACTGTTGATTTTAGAAGACATTGAAGTTATATAATATATATATATATATATATATATATATATATATATATATATAATGCCCCTTTTTGGATTCTACTTCTCAGTTGCTAGAGGTTTTAGTGCTTTGACCTTCAGTGCTCAAAATCTAATGGGTTCTTCTGTGACCCATTATCTATCATTACTGCAAGTTTCATCAAAATCTGTTCAAAACCTTTTGCGTCATCCTGCTGACAGACAAACAAACAGACCAAATTTAATACCTCCTTGGTGGAGGTAATAATACCAGTTAGATGATTTCAATGGTAAATGGACTGAGCTTATTTATATAGCGCATTTTATGCAACCATGGTACCCAAAGTGCTTTACAAATCCTCACATTCACCCATTATCTCTCTCTCTCTCTCTCTCACCCACACACACACACACACACACACACACACACACACACCAGTAAGTGGTTGCCGTCATGTACGATGCTACTGAGAGCAATTTAAGGTTCAGTGTCTTACCCAAGGACACTTTGACATGTGGACAGTTGGAGCCATGACTTAAAACTGCTAAACCTTTGGTCATTGAACGACCCACTCTACTAAGTTAGCCACGTTTTTTTTTTTTTTTGTTTTATATTAAAAATCTGTTTATATTCAAAGTCCAAGACAGTTTCATGTGTGAAATAAGCTAATTAGTAAAAGTTGCAGTGTTTTAAGAAGACTGAAATATATATTGAATCATTAGAAAATATTCTTTATTATTATTATTATTATTATTATTATTATTATTATTATTATTATTATTATCATACATTTCTAGGAATTTCAGGTTACTATTTGAATTCAAGGTGACTCCATGTTTGAAAAGCACTGCTCTAATATGATAGGGAAAATAAGATGCACGCACTCATCTGACTTTTAACATTCTGTGAAATTATAATTTTTTGCAAACATTTTTAGACATGAATGAATAAGTTGAACCTTATGTTCAATCATCTTTTTTCCCAAATTCTTGGACCTGATCCACAGTTATTTTTCACAGTGTGTTGCACTTTAAAAACAGAATAACCATGATGCATGACACATGATGCTGCCAGTTCATTAATGAACTTGGGTGAGTATTGGTGTTCATCCAGGTCAGAGGTATTATCATTAATGGACTGATTCTTCTAGAAGGAACAGACGTCACTGCAGAGCGACTCCAGGAAAATGCCAAATAAACATGTGAGTCAGAGGGAACATGATTAGTCATAGAAAGTCAAGGGGTTGAAGTCAGACTGATGGGAAAACAGGAAAACATAGGCTGTGTCTGAAATCACCCACTCACTCCCTACCCTCTACACAGGGAAATAATAGTTACTAGTAGTAGCTACATAGTGAACTCAACAGAAAACCTTTCGGACACAACTACAGCACTGTTTAATCCACACAAAAAATCGTATTTATTATCTACAAACATGTTACGGGGTGCTTGAGGCAAGGTGCGTTCATGAACCGTGGGAATTTTAGGTATCCGGGGTACAGGGGGTGAAGCATGCGAGATTAACTTTACGAACTCAATACACTCAACAAACCGGGATACATTTACAATTATTTTATTTTTCCCATGCAATCAGGAAAAAAGCATTTATTAATCTCATTTAATTTTAAAAATTAGATAGTTGTGGCTTACTTTTTTACTTGAAAGGGCTAGCCAGCGAGCTAGTTATCATTTAATGTGGAAGGTACCTTTAGCTAAACCAATTGTTGAGCATGTATTAACTATAATAGTCAGTCTGTAAGTTGGCAGTTTTGTGAATTTACATTAAGTTGGCACGGAATACTTTTAATATCAATGGTGTTTAAGGTAGGTGTTTTGAGTATTTGGGTAAGATGGGTTTGATTCCTGTGTTAAACCTCCTCAGCAGTAAAAAGCTAATTAGCTCATTGACACCCCTGCCTATTCGGGTAACCATAGTCTAGCTCATTAGCATTAGCAGGTAATCATACATAATCTAGCTGATTAGCATTAGCATGTAACCAAACATAGTCTAGCTCATTAGCATTAGCAAGTAACCATACATACTCTAGCTCATTAGCATTAGCAGGTAACCATACATACTCGAGCTCATTAGCATTAGCAGGTAATTATACATTGTCTAGTTCATAAGCATTAGCAAGTAACCATACATAGTCTAGCTCATTAGCTGGTAACCATACATAGTCTTGCTCATTAGCATTAGCAGGTAATCATATATAGTCTAGCTCATTAGCATTAGCAGGTAATCGTACATAATCTAGCTCAGTAGCATTACCAGGTAACCGTCCATAGCCTAGCTCATTAGCATTAGCAGGTAACCATACATAGTCTAGCTGATTAGCATTAGCAGGTAACCATATATAGTCTAGCTCATTAGCATTAGTAGGTAACCATACATAGTCTAGCTCTTTAGCATTAGCAGGTAATTGTACATAGCATTAGCAGGTAACCGTCCATAGCCTAGCTCATTAGCATTAGCAGGTAACCATACATAGTCTAGCTCATTAGCATAAGCAGGTAACCATACATAACCTGTATGACAACTGCAGTATTCACAGTTACACACAGTATACAACATTTCACAACATTACACTTTACAGCTAAATAACTTTATCAAGGCACAGACGAAACACTTTGGCTGAACAACAATTGCTGAGCTCTCCTTAGAGAAAAACACAAAAATCTAATTTGAGTGCTGTGATTAGCTAGAGCCGCTCGGAGGCGGGGAGTGCCTCCCAGGCACAGCTGCCTTGGAGGCTAGGTTGGGGGTTCAAAACCCCATCAAGCTATTTTTTTGTGTCTTTATGGGTTAGATGCTCTCACATATATCTGCTCTACTGTTTCGTTTTAACAGTATTTTTTTCTGCTTTGTAGGTAGATGAATTTATGACAGAGATCACTTCTCTGGACTTTTATTCACTGCACTTTTATACATATATAGACTTAAATAAAATGTGGTTCTGTATGCCAAAAGAAGCATCCTTTCCCTCATAATATAACAGCATCCGACAGTATACTCTGTTTTTATTATGAAACATTCATGTGTGTGTTGATAATAATATACCTTGACTTTTTATATTGGATTATCTTAGCTGGAGAATATGATGGAAAATCTGTTGATGGAATATCATATTGGAGAGCTGAACATAATTTACAGAAATATAGAAGTGGGGGAATCATAAAAGGCTTTTCACACTGTGAAGAGCACAGAATAGCAGATCAGAAACGGCAGTCCCTGGGGATATGCTGTCATTCTCAGCTAAGGTCACCCAGTCTGTTTGTTTTCACCACTGTACTCCAAGAATTTTAACCATTCAGAAAAGAAACCCTCAAAGGGAAATATCCAAACTATCCATTTCTGTTCCAGCCATTCTGACACCTCTTTTTTTTTTTTTTTTTTACTTTGGAAAGAACGTCAAGGTAAGGGATTGGGTCAGTTTGGGTAGCGAGGCCAACCAAATTATTTATAAAGACTGGTTTTAGTGGTATAAAGCAGCAGCACTGAGAGGAAATTGCAGTTTTTGGATTCCAGTCAGACGATGTGTCATGTGTGATTATATAAAAAAACAAAAAAAACAAAGACGTGCTGAACTGTGATGTTTTAGTTGGAAATCAGAAAAGCTTTAACTCTATGTAGAAGAAAAAACAGCAGTGACCTGTCACACTGGAAGAAATGCCCCTCTATAAACAAGTTTAAAAATGAATAAATAAAACAAGATACTTTCACCTGATGTCCATAGGTGTGAATGTGAGAGTGATTGTTTGTCTATATATGTTCAGTCCTGAGATGAACTAGAGGCTCATACAGGGTGTACCCCGCCTTCACCCACTGTAGCTGAATTAGGCCCCCAGTGACCCCTGTGACCCCTGTGACCCTAGTGAGGATAAAGCGAGTTTGGATGATGAGACATTTTGCTTGAATGAAGCAAAAAACTCATTTTAAATTGCCAATGGAACAAGTTTAGGTATAGTTTATTTGAAAGGGGACAATACAATTTCATAAAACACATGATTTCACTTGGTTAACCCTTTAACTGCTGAGACTTAAGCAATTCCACAGTAAAAAAAAAAAAAGCAAGAAAATCAACTAAATCTGCCAAAGTGATCAATAAAATGAACAAATATGAACATTAAACTAACAAAATAATACAAAGTAAGACACTAACAGAACACAACTTAAGAAAAATAATGAAATAAATAAACAAAATGGAGTAAAAATAAACAAAAATAAGCAACAACGTCAAGAGAAACTAACAAATATTCACATTCTTGCTATAAATAATGACAAGTTCAAATTTTTGTCTTTGTTTCAGTGTAAATATAACATTAAAATATGAAAATATAAACATTTACAACTATGCTTTAACATTAAAATGTGAATAACTTGAACAAATATGAAAAAACTGAAATGTTGAAAGAAAATTAAGCCCAATTTTATCTTTTTTTTGGCGTCTATTATTAAGTGATTAGTGTCTTTGTAGATCCATTCGATGGTGAATATTGTTAAAATTGCACTTATCTTTCCAAAGAAATCTACATTTTTCATGTTATTCCCCATCAGTTTTGCTTGGATAGTTTATAAAAGTAAGTATTTTCTGTCTTTTTTTTTTTTTTGCACTAAAACAAAGACAAACCTTGGAGTTATGAATATTTACAGGTTATTATGCTATTATTTTTGTTATCATTTTACTGGACTGGCACACTGGAGATCAAATGTCATATTTTGTCATACGTGTAATGAGACAATTTGACTAAAAATGAGAAAAAATACACTATAAAATTTAGATTTTCTTCCCCTCCCAGTGCAGAACCAGGTTTTATTCCAGCAGCCATTTGTATTCACTGCCAAGCACTTCTTCTTTTTTGTCTTTAATCATTTCTTATACATGCATTAAAGTGCTGGATTTCACAAAAGCTTATTTATAACTATATCAAGCCAGTCGTGCTGTGTTGAGGTCAGTGGGTTAATGTGTGAACATGTAAAATGTCAAGCTTAGAAGTGTAATACAAATACAAGTGCCATAAAAATCTACATTATCTCTAACACTAATACCACTGTACCATTGTGTTGCATTACATCTCTGTTTGGAAACACCACCTTTCGTTAGTGTAACCCTGATATTTTCACTTAGATTTGTGCTTTTTTGCTTAATCATCATATCTCTCCGCTGCCATCCTTGCTTCACCAGTCAGGGATTCTAATCCAATTACTCCCACCTCGTTGGACATGTGAGTTGTCAGGGGAATTGCTGACCTCTTCAATGTGTACATGCCCATGTTTCTAATTAAATACCCTTTCAGAGAGTATTACTAAATGATGCTGCCGTGTCTAGTTTTTGCAGCGTGTTCCAATCATATACAATAAAAAATGTTGTTTTGGGGTATGCATGAGTGAATACAGTTGCATGTCTGTACGCTTTAGGTTCCACACGTTAAAACATCCCACTGTGTATTTATAATTTATCTATTTTATCTTTTATCAGACAACACAGAGAAGGTCATAAATGTGGGTTTTTCCATTGGATTACCAACACAGATGAACAGATAAATAGATACACACTCCCAGAGGCAGGCTTCCTACAGATTTATACAAGTTAAATGTAAGACTTTTTAAGCCCTTTTTAATAAACACTGCAAGAATCTAAATCTTACCAAGTGTTCAAGTTACTAAGTGAGAGAGTCTTTCCTTTTCTATTACTGCTGCAACTCTCTGGAACTTTATCTCACTCACCTTCAACACCTTCTAAGAATGAATTTATATAAGATTACTTTTATTATTTCACTGTTTAATATTCATATTCATGGCTCTTTAACATGCTTTTATATGTTCTTACTGTGTTGGCTTTTGGTCTTTGACGGCTGTTTGTACAGTGTCCTTGAGTTCCATGAAAAGCGTTGTACAAATCAAATGTATTATTAATTATTATACTTATTGTATGTATTTTTCTCATTTCTAGTCCACACGTCTTATCACACTTAAAAGAAGACATAATCACTGAAAAAGTAACTTTTCAGTGAGATATAAGAATAATTTTCACTTCTTCCATTTGAATATTTGCTTAATTCAAGCACAAACTTACTCTTTTATTGTATGTTACTTTGAGTGTGGTGAGATACTTTGACTAAAAATGAGGAAAAATACATTTGGTAAGATGTTCATAACTTCCACTGTGACTAATTAGAATAGAATTTAATGCCAACTTCACAGCCTGTTTCATTGCCGTATTAGCAAAAATGTGTGACTTGTAGAATTCAGGAAAATGCATTTATTGAAGCCAACGCTTAGATACTCACTGCTCTTGAGTCCTGAAAAGGAGACAAGAGATGTATTGTTTTTGGTTCTTTATTTTAGACTCATTGGTCAATATATCAACATAACAATACATATAAAATTAATTAATACATTAAAATGAATAAATAAATGTATCTGAAAAAACTGTTTAACACTATCATGTTTGAAACCACAGATATCCTTTCCAACTCTGAGAAAAATTTAGACTAATATCAATGACATGGATTCAATAATTTGTACAAATGTAAGTAATGGCTGGAAAATCTAAAAAAAAAAAAAAAAAAAAATCACAAGCATAATTTTATGAAGAATACAGTACAATACAAACTTGCTACATAAAACAAGTTTGCATCACGAGAACCAAAGACCTACCATATTGTATTTAACATGCTTTAAAGATTTTTTTTCATGGTACCATATTTCCCGCACTATAAGGCACACTGGACTATAAGGTGGACTGTCAATGAATGTTTATTTATTTTTTTTACGTTTTTCATATTTAAGACACACTGGACTATAAGGTGCATTAAGTGAAGTCAAAATCATGAGATAAAAAGTCAAAATTATTGGATAAAAAGTAAAAATCATGAAATAAATAGTCAAAATTGTCAGATAAAAAGTCAACATTATGAGACAAAAAGTCAAAATCATGAGATAAATAATCAAAATTGTGAGATTAAAAAGTCAAAATAATTCGATAAAAAGTCAAAATTCCAAGTCACTAAGCACAACCAGAATTAATCCATATATAAGGCCCTCTGTGGTTTTTATAGAAAATTAAAGTCTTTTAAGCCTTTGTACCTTATAGAAAAATACTGTATTAACTGCAGATCTATCTATTCAAGACATCTAAGACCCTGTAGAGAAGTAAAGATGTCAGTGTCATGAACACAGATCCAAATGTGTGACTCGCTCTAAACTTTCTTTTGCTGATTCGCTCCATTTCTCAGCCTTTGTACTTTCTTGGTTGCAGTCTGGAGTAGTGAGCTTACAAATATTCTACTGTGTGAATCCTCCTGGAGAGTTCATCTTTAGTTCTTCTTCTAACGTACAAACCAATGAAGCGGATACAACATAAATATCACCTCTAAAAATAAAGGGGCTCAATGGATTGTGCCGTAGTAACCCTCTGATAACAACAATTCTGATGTTTTTCATGGCAGGATAACATCCCTGTTGTCCCATTTTAACCTATTAAGACCCAGTGCTCATTTCCACAATAGCTTTTTTGTCTTTTTTTAAAAGATTTATCACCACTTATTATTTTGTTTGTTTGTTTATTGGCCATAACAGTACATAAAAACAGTACAAATGTGGCAGGGATAACACAAAAAAAACATTTATGATTGTTTTCATTGTGGTCCCTGAGTCACAGACAAAAAATATCTACACACAAATTAAAAACATGGAAATTATATAACATGATGTGATGCTAAAGACAGTTTGGCATTAATTCATAATAACAGATAAACAATGTGATAAATAAAGTGATAACAACAAAAGATGAGCCACATACATTGGATGTAAAGGCAATAAGAATTTAAGTAAAAATTAATTGATAATTGAACAATAACATTGTAATAATAATAATAAGTTCTGAGAGAAGCAGAATAATTAAACTTGTGTAGAAAAATAGTAATCGGTATTGATAGTGTTGTGACAAGAAATAGACAACAGTACTGATAATAATAAATTATAATACAACTGATTATTTGCAAAAATAACTAAAGTAAATGAAACAAAGTAATACAAACAAAAAAAATTTGATATTATTAGAATAATGTGATTTTTCAATGAAAATCAGGACTGTTTTCTGAGACAGCGTTCAAAATATCCTAGCCGTGCTAGACTCCTAGCGGCAGCACATAAACTAAAAATAAACCATTCATTGACAGTGCACATTATAGTGACTAAATATTATCATCAACGAACCTTTATCACATGACAAAAACAAGACGAAATGACACGTAAATGCCAGTCTTGTGATGATAAATATAATTAAGTATATAATGCAGTTATAGATGACCAATAAAAAACAGACAAAATGTGGCTTGAATAAAAAACATTCCTAAAATGTCTGTTAACGTCTAAATATGAGACGTTATTTAGATTCTTTTAGCCGTTTTCTTAGTTATTTATTTATTTATTGTTGCCGTCTCTCGTGAGGAAGTCGTCAAATTATGTCCCCGCCGATGTCAACATCATGATTACTCCCATGGTCTGACCAATTAGTGTTTGCAGATTTATCACTTTTTGGTATCGTTTGGAACATCAGAGGAGGTGATGCAAAAAAAAAAAAGTTTAGGTTTTAGGTTTCTTTATTAGTCTTCACCAGTGAGAAATTTATGTTGGGAGTCAGGGTTAGTTGCAGCAACATAAGAAAAGACAACATCAACAGACAATACAACAATGTGCAATACGTTGATGACAAGGATAGAGTCAGGTATTGTTCAGAAACACAGGACATCTGAACCCAGTACCCCTGCCACTCAAACCACTACCATCTCTCCCTCCAGCATTTCCATAGCATCCAGTACCAGCACCAGATTCCAGGTCCTTTGTTGTCATGGAAACGCACAAAAGCGAACCGACTTGAGGCGATTTGACCTGATACCTGTGGATAGGCGACATAAGGCCTGCTGTCTGAACTTAGCCTTAATGTTGGATAACATAACGGTGTTTCCATGGTAACGACTAAGCATCTGAAGGTCCAAATCATCCAAACCATGAAAAGATGACAAACTGCATTTTGCACCAATTATCAACATATAGTGACAGGATTAAAGGATCAACAGGTATTAAACCATTTAGATCAGGTGTTTGGTTCTTTATGGATTAAATAAGATAATTATGCAGGAGACGAAACACGATCACTACTGTCAGAGTCCTGTAACCCACCCGGTACGTCAGCTGGTGTGACTTTCAATGCGGTGCTTTTTTAAAATAAATTTCTCCATATTATATAACATTAAAATGACTGTATTTGACGACTGCACGGTTGATGCTATGCAATCAGTGAAGTGCTGTTGCTTCTGTTGTCACAGGTTCAGTCAGATGAGCTAATGGTGTAGAAAGGTTCTGGGCTGATGAACAAGCACACAGTCTTCTGATTACAGCAGCCTCTCTCTATTCAAGCCTTTGTGACACTTGCAGACACAATTAGTCTTGACGAGCAAAGAGCCTCTTATTCCTGCCTTTTACCTGCTCCCATTCCTGTTCTCTAATTCAATTTATAAGCAGCAAATATGATTGCTGTGTGGATCCTAGACAAAACTGATCATACTGCTCCTTTGTTGTCTTCTTGTAATTGAGTCACACATGAGTAACTGCCCCTCCCCCTTCTCCCCTTTCCCTACACATGTAATAAAGATACACATGAGATTCTTTGGTACCGTCACTGTACTGTAGTACAACCACACATCTGAGATGGCACAGGGCATGTTTAGTTAATTTTTCATCAGTTCTTACAATCGGAGGCAGAACTAAGAGGTTGCAGCCATTACGGTACAGATGTAATGGATGAGTGTGCAGCACATCTATGCACATATACACACACAAAACAAATTGAATTTATCACCAAACGCTTTCGTGCAGACAGTGATCCCATCAACATGTGACTTGGTACCTAATGTGCCAAAACAAAATGCTTAGTAGTTTAGAAAACCCAGTGCATAGCAGTGTTTTAACCAGTCAATAGAAGCTTGAAGGTGTTTGGTATGTAGGACACATGTACAACATCTAGTTCTTATCCCATCAGGGTTTAGAGTTAGAACTTCAACACCTGTAGGATATGCTGATGAAGTCATATTAGGATAGTGTTAGAGAAAGGATGACTGAGCACACGGTCATATTTTTCAAACCTAAACATTACACATGAAAGTTGAAGGAATTAATATATATATCCAAATGTATGACATATAATTTGTGAGAAGAAAGGTCACATTGCCCTCTCTGTGTGTCAAAGCTATCGGGGTTGTAAGATAAGTAAAGAGTGAATGTTATGTTGTTATGACTATATGAGGAGACAGTACTGAGCCATGACGTCAAAGGACGTCAGGGAAACTGGTTAGAGCAGGTTTAGGGTGAGGAACGAGTATCTGAAAATGGACTATAAAGGATGTATGTATGTCAGAATAAACTGAGCCTTTTCCTACTCAACTTCTGGTGTCGACATCTTTGATCCTTGACGAAAATCCACAACAAAGTAATTTCTAGTTGTGAGTTAATAAACACTTTTTTATGTAATATAGTTAATAGTAATTGAGTTAATAGTTAATCCTGCGATGTATATTGCGATATGAAAAAAATACTCAGGGGTATATAACAGTATAACCGATGCAAACAGTCAAACAGATTAGTAGTCGACACAGAACATATGTTTCAGTATCATCCTTCTTTTTAGCTGAAATAATTAAATTAAAATTAATATTTAAAAATAAATAAAACATGTTTAAATATATACATATAAAATTGCAGGATCTGTGATATCACTATTGCGTACACATACAAACATTGCGATGTTGATGCTCAGCTATATATATATATATATATATACACACACAATACTTTTAAACGAAAACATATTATTTTTGAAAATAATACAATTCAACTA
This sequence comes from Siphamia tubifer, assembly GCA_020466265.1. Taxonomy (NCBI): domain Eukaryota; kingdom Metazoa; phylum Chordata; class Actinopteri; order Kurtiformes; family Apogonidae; genus Siphamia; species Siphamia tubifer. Next base: position 41,379,256 of record CM035803.1, on the reverse strand, counting down.
AATTCAATATAATACTAGAATAGATGAAAATATAATGACTCTTTTAAATAAATACCAGACAGACAGACAGACAGACAGACAGACAGACAGACAGACAGACAGACAGACAGACAGACAGATAGACAGATAGACAGATAGATAGATAGACAGATAGACAGATAGATAGATAGATAGATAGATAGATAGATAGATAGATAGATAGATAGATAGATACTCAGCTCACGTTCATTTAAAAGGCCACTTTCTGCACAAAATGTTCTATAAACAATTCCAGGTGACACCAAGTGCAGGGTGTACATAAAGCCTGCTGAGCAGAAAACTAGGGGTAGGGGGTGTGTGTGTGTGGGGGGGTGTAACATGCAGTGTTGATGGATGGTCCAGTGCGCCTCCGAGATCAGAATTTTTGGGGAGGGCCCTGAATGAGCAAAAGTTACTTGTTAAAAGTAACTTCGATTATATGATCGAAACTTTGCTTATATAATGTCAATATTGTCAAATGACTTTATTATAATTGGATATAAGGCCTATTTGTTCATTCTCCTGATTTGAAGCTTATATACATGCATGGTATTTTATTTGATTTTATTTTTGCTAAACCCATTTTTATTAGTCTGTTCATTTATTTGTGCAGTTCATAAAGTTTGAATTTAAATCCTCCAGGTGGTACAAATCTATCTTTATATTCAGTTTGGAGTTTCCTTCTTTTTTTTTTTTTAATGAAGTGGATTTGTACAATCCATTTCAATAGCTGCTTAATTTGTTACGTTAAATTACTAATGCGACAATATTTGCACATCTAAGGTCAATACTTGTAATGAATATTTCTCCAAGTATGATTTAATTATTTATTGGCAGCAGTGGTTGTACTAAGGACTCAAAATACATCCAAACATGGAGCCAATTACCTAACATGTTCAGTTGTTGGTTGCATTAACGAACACAAGTGGCTGAACAGGTCACAGTCAACAACCTAAAGAGGGTGGGGTGTGAAGTGGCTCATTTGCATTTAAAGGACCAGCACTCAAAATGACCTTTCCAGTGTCATTACTCAGAAAGAGGGTTGAAAATGGAACTGTGAAGTTGAATAAATGAAGAATTCTGACCCAAACATAGCTTCTACAGTATATGCAGACCACAAGGAAGTGTTTTAAAATACATAATTCCATTTAAAATAAGCAAAATATCACTCCATTAAGGCTTTGAAGATGATCAGATGGAACAAGGAAGTGTCCAGTTGTCTCCAGTAGTCAACTAATGTGCAAGAAGTCGAACCAGTGTGACTGAAACATTGATGCAATTCTGATTATACATGAATTATTTATGCTTCTTCGCATGCCTTCCAGCAAACAGTTAAAACGTTCTCCTGTGTGTGATTGTTTCTCATTATAGAAAAGACAAACCATTATTGTGGTCACATTATTAACCATTACAATTGTATCGACATGTAAAAATGTCAAATTAGGGTCCACTATCTGACATTAAAAGGGAAGATTATGGGAAAATGTAGTGCTTTCTTACACTAAAGATCTAAAACCCTTTTTCTAATTACAGTCAATTATGTAAAATTAATAAACCATTATGCATAGCCTCCAGGAAAAAAGGCATTAAAATACATCTACAAGAGAAAAAAACATAGTTAAACATTTAAAGAGGACAATAACATAATAAATAATATATACATAAACTGTTAAGAGAGCACATAGTACACAAGACTGAATCAATATAATTACGATACAATTAAAATTGAAGATTTATATCAGTTTTTATATCAGATTTATATCAGTTTCATATTAGCACAACATAACAATACACTTGTCTTTTGAACATGGCATGTGTAGATGTTAATAAGCCACATTTTCAGTTTTTTTAGTGAAGGCTTTGTAAATTGTTCATATTTTAATCTCCTCGGGTGTTGAGTTACTTACTAAAGTGAAAATCATCTGAGTAAGAATTCGTGAAATAAGATTTTCCAGGATTATTGTCTAAAAAATAACTTCATGTACTTGACTGAAACGTTACTCTTTATGTGATCATGTCCTATTTTAAGTGAGATGAGATATTTGTACCAGAAATGATAAAAATACATTTGATCAGTTTTCTAATTTTTTTTTTTCCAATGTAATAACCTATGAAATTAATGATTGTATTTTCTTCTTGGTTTAATGTGTAAAAAATGATTTTATATTCTTGCTATAAATAATGACAAGGTCTAATTTTTGTCTTTGTTTTAGTGTAAACATAACATTAAATGACAATATAACTGAATTTCCATGAGGGTGATGTAAAACGTCAGAAGTATCCTACGGTATGGAGGATGGCAAGAGAGAAAGTCAAGTTGGGAGAGTGGAAGCTCCGGAAAGATACAAACAAAAAAAAAACCTCAGGTTTGGGACACATTCACTGAGATTTTTAAAGATGATGAGCAGCTCCCAGTGTTTTCTTTTCTGTGAAAACCGGGTTCAAATGTCTCTTTGGGTGTTACAGGTTGTCGACCCCTGGTTTAGATGCTGCACGCAAGCAATGATATCAGATTTTAACATGGAAATAAATGCAGGTATCTCATTTGATGTTCATAAAGACCATCAACTACTCTTTAAAAATGCGGGTCCAGAAGCGGGTCAGGTCTGTTCTTTAATTCAATTCAATTCAATTCAATTCAATTTTATTTATAAAGCCCTAAATCACAACAAAGTCGTCTCAGAGGGCTTTACAAAAATATAATCAACTACAGAAATACATGAAAAGTCCCAGGCATCCCCTGTCCTTAGACCCTCCTTCTCGGCAAGAAAAAACTTCCAAACCCAGTGGAAAAAAGAAGAAATCTTGAGGAGAACCACATTGAAGGAGAGATCCACTCCCATGGACGGACAGGCTATAGATGAACGTCCATGTATAAATGCAGGAAGGGGGGCTGGTCCAGACAGGCAGGGGCGGTGGTCCGGGGTCACAGGTCAGCACAGGCGAGATACTCCAGATCCTGTCGTCCATGGCTCCCGTACAGGCACTGTCAGGAGAGCCACCACTCCCCCCAGGGGGGGAGGGGGGAAAGGGGACACCAGGTGACTAGTCATGAACAGACTTGGTATGAAAGATATGTTATAAAAATTACAGAAACAGATGTGAGGAAGAGAAAGAGAAGAAAGAACTCAGTGTCTGTACTTCCCCCAGCATTCTAACTCCTAGGGCAGCCTAGACTGAACTGTGACTCATACATCATGTATACATGATATATGAGTCACATAATTTTTAACTAACCTGACCATAGGCTTTCTCAAACAGGAATGTTTTAAGCCTAATTTTAAATGTAGAGACTGTTTCGGCGTTTTTAATATTAAAGGGAAGCTGATTCCATAAGACAGGGGCCTGATAACTAAAGGCTCTAGCTCCTACTGTACTTTTAGAAACCCTAGGAACTTTCAGTAAACCTGCATTCTGCATTTACAAATATAAATCTTTCAGTCCGAGTTGTGGGTGGGCTAGTTGAAAAAGGGGTCGGTTGTGGGTCGTTTATACATTGACCTGCGCATTACTGATGTTCAGCCCTGATATGAACTGGAGACTCATATAGGGTGTACCCCATTGTAGCTGGATTAGGCCCCCAGTGACCCCTGTGACCCTAATGAGGATAAAGCGGGTTCAGATGACGAGATGAGCATTTATAAACTATCATTTAATAAAATGTGAATAACTTGACCAAATATGAACAAACTGAAATATCTAAAGAAAATTAAGCCCAATTTTAACAATTTTCTGCTTCTATTATTAAGTGATTAGTGTCTTTTTAGATGCAATCGATAATAAATATTGTAAAAATTACACTTATATTTCTAAAGAAATATCAGTTTTTCAGGTGATTCCCATCATTTTTTTTTTTGGGATAGATTTTCTCCTTTTTTTTTGCACTAAAACAAAGACAAACATTTGGAGTTGTGTGAATATTTATAGGTTACGGTCCTTCTTCTTGTGCCTTCCAGCAAACAGTTAAACGTTCTCCTGTGTGATTGTTTCTCATTATACAAAAGACAAACCATTATTGTGGTCACATTATTAACAATTACAATTGTATTGACATGTAAAAATGTCAAATTAGGGTCCACTATCTGACAGTAAAAGGCAAATATTATGGCAAAATGCGGTGCCTTCTTACATAAAAGATCTAAGACCCTTTTTCTAATTACAGTCAATTATGTAAAGTTAATAAACCATTATGCATAGCCTCCAGGAAACAGAGGATTTGAGTGTTATCAGTGTTTGAGGGGTAATTAGTCTGCTTTTGAGGACTCAGATTTCACCCCCCCCCTCTCTCTCTCTCTCTTTCTTTTCTCTCTCATTCATTTCACAAAATAACTTTGACAGAATTTGACATGGCCATGTGCTCCCACCTGAAATGTCCTTCTCCCACATATTTTTTTTTTTTGTTTTACGTCCAGCCCCTGCCTGAAGTGTTCGGTTTGTGCAAAATTCAAGTGAAACGTCTGTGAAATGCACAAAGAATCTTAAGTCAAACAGACTATTCCTTCCACGTTCTCACCAAGCCCACTCCAAAGCTTTGACACCAAACCAAGGTCACTAGTAAAAAAAAAAAAAAAAAAAAAAAAAATGCTTGGTTTTGCTCGTATGCCAAGTAAGATTTAAATGATTGCAAGAGGCAATTACTGCAAGGTTGTGGGGCTCTGTTCACACAATAAGCCGACACAACCTGATCAGGATTATGATGCCCTAATTTCCATAAATCTGCCATCGTCACAGCAGGAGGCATGAATGACTGATTGTAATCGCAAAGAATTTGTGACGATTAACGAACCTGCCAGGTCAGAGTGCCAATCAAAATGTAGTAACTCTGCGCTTTCTCATTACTCCTGCTCCCGTACTCACTCAATGACATCACATTGACACATTTTTTTGTTGTTTTTTTTTCTATTTTCTTCTTGTACTCCCAAAATAGAACGCAACAGCAGTTCTGCCCCCACCTCCCAAAAAATGTCCCTTGTCAAACACAGGAGCTCGATAACAACCCGATCAATCAAAAATGGAGGGGCTTTTCTTTTGTGACACTCACAGGGAGTATTAACCTTGCTATGCAGAAGTGATGCTCGATATGGTATTATGTATGCAGCGAGAGGAGTGGGTTTTCTGCCCTTCAGAAGTACAATACATGACATGAAATGCAAAAGAATGAAGAGCGCACTCCAGATTGCATTAAATGGATTTAATGCAAATGGTTGCAGTTTTTCTCGGGTAAATAGTGCAGGACATAGTGGTCATTCACGCTCACATAAGAACCCTCTTGTGATACATGTTGTGTCCAGAAGTCTTCTTTTATCACCATTTCACTGCATAAAAAAGGTTATTTCAAAAGAGGTATTATAATACCAGAGCTGCATTAGACAAACACCGACCTGCATGTGCTAATGTTGCCCATTCATTTCATGGCCAAACAAATGCTGATATCCATCCATTTGTTAACAGATGAAGCCCTGTGTGGATCGTTGGAAGCAACATAAAAGATTACATGTATCAGAAGGAGCTACACAAGCAGAATAATGAATTATGTTGCTGCCGCTCTGTGAACAAATGCTGTTAGCCGGTGCCAAGACCACGAGAGTCTTCTTAAATCCAATTGAAAATCTGTGTTGATTTTTTTGAATGCTTATAACTCAACCCAGATTAGTGACAAATTAATATGATGCATGCTGGGTTTTGTGGGTTTTTTGCTTCCTTCGAAACACAAGTCAGCTGTTGCGTAGTCATAAAACTTTCCGGGTACAGACGCCAGTATTGGTTAATAACACTGGCGTCTGTTCCTGTGCACCTGTCTAAAAAGATATTCCCTTGAGTGGAGTTCCTGTGATCCCTACCCAGCAGAGATAATGGGATTGTGAGTCTGTTCCATCAAAGGAAATGTTTGGTCTGTACTCTTTTCATGTCATTTGTTATTGCATTTGCCAAATTTCTCTACCTTTACCTGTGTTTAATTTCTGGATTCTGGCTTTATTGTATACATCTTTGTTTTATCTGTAAAACAGCTGTGCTCCCGTTCGGAGCAGTGGTTATGTCAATCAATCACTCAATCAATCAAATGTTATTTATATAGCACTTTTCATACATGGTGCATGTAGCACAAAGTGCTTTACATTAGACCCCCCATTATCCCCCAATTGTAGGACAAGTTCAAAGATTTACAGAGTTAAAAAGAATAGAATAAATAAATAAATTATAGTAATAAAATAAAAGTAAATACATAAAATAGCAGAATGAAATAATGTTAAGATTTAAATTTGACTAAACGCTAAGTTATAAAGGTAGATTTTCAGTTTCCCCTTAAAAATATCAACACTCGCAGCGGACCTCAGATCCTCAGGTCGATTGTTCCATAATTTGGGGAAATAAAAACTGAATGAGGCCTCACATGTGTTTTAGTGTGAACTCTAGGGACAATTAAAAGCTCACCTGAGGAGAGGGCTCATATGTTAAAAGTAGATCCGATAAGTAAACGGGGCCACATACATTAAGACTCTTAAAAACTAATAAAATTTTAAAATCGATCCTGAAGCTCACATGGAGCCAGTGCAGTATTTATAAAGTTGTGATACTCACTGAACTCTGGAATTGTAGAATCATACTTCTTCTTTTTTTTTGACAGTGGGCCGCTCAAAGGAGTGAATTCTGAATTATGACAGAGGTGAAATACACTAAGGTGAAAATAGTCTGGACCTTTCAAAGTAATGTGTAACACATAAGCGTTGATCAGACAGGAAGCATGCTATTATTGCATGGTGCTTGTATTTTTCCACCTTTCAACTTAAGTCAGCAACATAAAAGATGGAGTTGTGACAGAGAAAAAGATTTATGGACATGGACCAGACTAATAAATACTGTCCAGCAGCAGAAAGGAGTTGGATGCATTCATTTAATTCACTCACAGAACATAATGCAAGAAAGGCTGTCGGTGCCAAAAGTTGTGTAAGTCGACATACGCTGCAAAATAACACAAGTGTAGACCTAGAGGGTGTAGACTGAGAATAGAATACAATACAATAGAGAAAAAAGAGAAAAAAAGGGAAAAAAGAGAAAAAAAATACAATAGAGTGGAATAGAATAGCATTTGTGGATGTATTTACACCCTGAATAGAATAGAAAATAATAGAATGGAATGAAATAGAATAGAATAGAATAGAGTGGAATAGAGTAGAGTAGAATAGAATAGAATAGACTATTCCCCTTTTTTTGTTATTGTGTGAACAATAAAATTAGGAGTGCAACAGCCAGTGTAATGACATTTACAAATAGCAGTGCTACAGAAATAACAAGGCAGTCAGAGACAGTAAACCTGTACCGAGGCTTGATATGGTGTCATATGACGTCAAAATATGACATGATGGAGCCATAGGTGTTGACCCATCTGATGTCTGAAGGTGAGACGATGTCAATGAAAAAAAAAAAGTGAGATTCTATCCTGACATATTAACACTGATGGGTTTTAATTGTTGACCTTTACTGTGACCTTGACCTTTGACCTCCATTGCTCAAAATATAATGGGTTCTTCCTTCACCCATTATCTATCATTCCTGAAAGTTTCATGAAAATCCGTTCAGAACTGTTTACATAATCCTGCTGACAGACAGACAATTATTAAACCAAATATAAGGGAAAAAAGAAAGAAAATATAATAAAAAAATTTAAAATTTAACAAAATAGCATAAGAAGACAGATAAGTAGGATGAAATATAAATAGGAAAAACTTACAGCATCTATGCACAGTATTAACACGATGTATTTCTTAAAAATAGTCTGCACTCCTGTGGACTAGGTCTATATATACTGTACTTAGCTGCATTAAACACTCACAGGTCAGATTAAAATGCATATTTGGAACTATATTAAATTCATTAATAAATTACCTACATTATTTTTTGTTTATGTGAAGTGTTAATTAAGTTGATGAAGGCATATTAAGTTTTTGGCTTCCCTTGCAGTGTTATATTTCATTTATATTTATACTTGTGTAAGACTCAGGAGTTAAGAGGATTCATATGTGTTAAAAAAATAATATATTGGCAGTGTTCACCCAATAGACTGTTTACATTTATGTTTATAGAATTATGATTTGCACATTTAATTATTCTTATTTGTTGAATCTGCCTTTCTGTATCACATTTGCTAAGTTGAGATAGCTGGCTCCTGGTTGGCTGGTTAAGTCATGTGAGTTGTTGTTGTCAGGAAGTGAAAAGAGTTCGCTACGTGTGTGCCAAGTAAAGTACTGTTCTAAAGAAATCTGTCTTCATCCTGCAGTTTCATTTTATAAATAGTGCACCATAAACCATCAACGAACCCTCATGTTACACTTGCTTATGTATTTGTTAAAGTGTGAAAGAAAGAAAGAAATGAAAAAAGAAAGAAAGAAAGAAAGAAATGAAGAAATGAAGAAAGAAAGAAAGAAAGAAAGAAAGAAATGAAGAAAGAAAGAAAGAAAGAAGTGAAGAAAGAAAGAAAGAAAGAAATGAAGAAAGAAAGAAAGAAATGAAGAAAGAAAGAAATGAAGAAAGAAAGAAAGAAAGAAAGAAAGGAAGAAAGAAAGAAAGAAAGAAATGAAGAAAGAAAGAAAGAAAGAAAGAAAGAAAGAAATGAAGAAAGAAAGAAAGAAAGAAATGAAGAAAGAAAGAAAGAAATGAAGAAAGAAAGAAAGAAAGAAAGAAAGAAAGAAAGAAATGAAGAAAGAAAGAAATGAAGAAATGAAGAAAGAAAGAAAGAAAGAAAGAAAGAAAGAAAGAAAGAAAGAAATGAAGAAAGAAAGAAAGAAAGAAAGAAAGAAATGAAGAAAGAAAGAAAGAAAGAAAGAAATGAAGAAAGAAAGAAAGAAATGAAGAAAGAAAGAAAGAAAGAAAGAAATGAAGAAAGAAATGAAGAAAGAAAGAAATGAAGAAAGAAAGAAAGAAAGAAAGAAATGAAGAAAGAAATGAAGAAAGAAAGAAATGAAGAAAGAAAGAAAGAAAGAAAGAAATGAAGAAAGAAAGAAAGAAAGAAAGAAAGAAAGAAATGAAGAAAGAAAGAAATGAAGAAAGAAAGAAAGAAAGAAAGAAATGAAGAAAGAAAGAAAGAAAGAAAGAAAGAAAGAAAGAAAGAAAGAAAGAAAGAAAGAAAGAAAGAAAGAAAGAAAGAAAGAAAGAAAGAAAGAAATGAAGAAAGAAAGAAAGAAAGAAAGAAAGAAAGAAAGAAAGAAAGAAAGAAAGAAAGAAAGAAAGAAAGAAAGAAAGAAAAATAGTTTTAAGTGTAACTTCATATTAAAGAACGAAGCATGAATGGATTGTGGACAAATTATGATCAACAGGTTTAACAGTCAGTGAATACAGATTCTCAGTAACAGAACATGTCATCATTCAGTCAAGCCTTTGTCCACCTCTGGCTTCTAACGCACAACGATGCATGGAACTAAATGTGATGACCCTGTCCTGAAGGACCTGACACCCAGACGATACTGTGACGGCAGTGCAGACAGTTAACATCTCTGTCATATCGTAAGTCGTGGCATTTTGTGCTGCAAAAATTTGTGGGTGTTTTCTTTACTGTCTTTATATCATCTGTTGACCTATGACCTAAAGTTACCAGTTTTTTTGTTCTGTGCTTGGTTTTTTTTTTTTTGGGGGGGGGGTTTGTAAATTGAAAATTTTTTTGTTATGTTAAGTTTGTGTTTTTTACTTAAGATGTAAATAAAGTTTTTTCAAAAATCAAAAAAATCTCTCTTTATTTTATTACAATGTTACACTTAAACATCTCACATGTTAAATCCTGTCCCATTTAACAGTTTTAATGTGCGTAACCTTTGACGGCCATTATTATAAAACTTTGAAGTTCATTACCCTACCAGATTCAGATGGAACAAGTGCTTTTATTTCACATTTATTTCTTACTATTGATACTTTATTAGCATATTTAATTGAGTATCAATAAACTGATACACCAACCACTACTCCATGTTTTCTCTAATGAAAGCCTTTACCGTGTCTCTCATGCACATTTACTCCACACAAATAACTAAAAAAAGAATTAGTGCATGTGCAAATATGGATTGCATGATTTGAACCCCTTGTATTTACATGTATCAAAGCTGACACTCAATTGTGCATCATAAAAGACAATACTGCAATAACACTGCAATACTGTAGGACAGATGCCCACGGCAGAGCATCTCAGTGCACACATTGAAGCAAACAAAACATGCACACACTTACTTTCCACTGCCCTTCAGGCCTCAATTTACCACATCACTGTGTTAGAAAAAAGCACATTGTTTGCCGTCGGGCCTCTTTCAGATCTAAAAAAAAAAAAGAAAAAAAAAAAGAAAAAAGGAAAAAGGACAGGAGAGAGCAGAAGTGCAACAGGATCCACATCCACAGACATCACAATCACTATCAGTTTAGATAATCTACATACTTTCATCTACCTACTTAATATGTGTGAAATGTATGATAATGTAAAATTTAGTTGAGCTACATTTCACTAATTACCTCAACTCGGATTAAAGGTGAGTTCAAAGCTGAGGAAAATTAGGTGTTTGGTGTAAATTTGTTTAGTCAGTCACAGTGAGGGAGGAAAAAACAAAAAAAAAAATTGTTGTCAACATTCAGTGGTAGATCTATTTTTACACCACGATCACTTCAAGGAGAGAGAACAATTCCACAGCTTATGATTGTAGTGGAATTTACTGGGACAATATAATCAATAGTTCACCAAAAAAAGACAAAGAATGCAGCAAAACTTTAGTAAAAACATTCTGAACTCACTGTTTTTATGAACAAACTGACTTATTTCCACCTGGAAAACACTATACAGAGCCTACATTTGTATAAAATGGAGTATTTTATTTTGTTTCTTAGCCCATAAAAACCCAAATATCCATCACCAACCAAAACTATCAACTGATCTGAAATGTTGAATAACTGTGGATTCACTCATTAAGCCCCTTTAAGCCTGAATTTAAATATAACTATATATTTTTAAAAAGTCGGGTTGTCAAAATTAACACATTAACGCAGATTAATCCATTATCATGAATAATTTGATTACACATTTGAACACAATACATCATTTTTGCACGTTTTGGATATTTTATCACATTTTTTTGTGGTTTTTTTTTCAATGGCAGTTGAGTTTGACAGACACAGGGCTCTCCCCAAATACAAGCATAATGGTGCAGCACCTCCTTGTCATAACACTACTGTATTTTATTTTATTTTATTTTTAGAAAGTATCTGCTTCAGACATTAAATGTGCAAAATCTTACATAGTTTATTCATCATCATCATAATAATAATAATAATAATAATAATAATAATAATAATAATAAACTATTGCTATAGCACCTTTCATACAAAGCCTGTAGCCCAAAGTGCTTCACATTGATTAAAAATTAAAAATAAAATGTTAAGACAGGGTGAAATAAGAAATACATTAAAATTTGGTTGTACAAAATTATAAAATTACAAAAGTACAAGATAAACCGATTATACATACATTATACAATTTCAATAAAATAAATAAGAAATACATTAAGATTTGATGACGCACAAAATATGAGGAATATAAAGAGTATAAAGAATGTAAACGTAATAAGATGAATAAGAAAACAAATGACTAAAGTGATGGATGGTTCATGTTTTTAATATATATGATGGTGTGTTATTCCACATATATGATGGTTTATGTACATGTATACAATGGATTAGTAAATATTCCACTAGAAAGAAGCTGTAAAGTGAATGGATCATAATGTGCAGACAGTGTTTGGAAGTTGATCTGAGACCAATATTCATTTAGACTAAAACCTATTCTTGTTCATTCTAAGAATTTTACATTTTAACCCCAGATTTATCTTGAAAACTTGAGCCAAACCCAACATTTAAGACTTGAATTTTCTTTATCAGTAACACTTATGCAAATACACATCTACACATTTCATTAGTTTTATTCTGGAAGTATTTTATTTGTAGACTAGTGTATTGTGATCACCTCTTTGCTGCTCTTTTTCAACTTTGCTAGTAAACTCTGGCAACTGCTGTCAGCTCACAATGTTTCAAGCATTTATTAAAAGGCCACTTTCCCAACAAAATTTGCCATAAATAATTCAAACTGATGCGAATCATCACCAAAAAGAAGGCGTATGCAAAGTCTGCTGACAGTCTAGGGGTGTCATAATATTAGTAATACAATTTTTTTTTAAAATGATTCAGGAAAACATCTTGTACTCAGATAACGTTGCAAGTTTTATGAATTCACCAGATGAATGTAGATACAAACAGCAGAATGTGATTAGTCTAAACCTGACTTCTGAGGTTGTTTATTCCTATCGATGTTTTTCCGCCATTAGAACTTCCACAAAAGTTGCTGGCGCTTGTCAGCAGGCTACTGTCTCCAATTACTGCTACTGCAGAGACCCCAGCTGTACACTCTGATTCAGCAATTAATGCCGTGCACCGCTGTTCTGGACAGTGACCACTATCTACCCCTGCTGTCTCCCCACAATGTTCACTTGGCTCCAATGTCTGTCTATCTGGAGGCGACTTTAAATGCAATTGCATCTGGACTATCTAACATTTTCCTTGCTCAGAGTATGTACTCATAGTGAAACATTATTTTTTTCAAAAAGGAGCCATGTTGCCAGCGATGGGTGTGATATGGTAGCCTTAGGAGGAAGGTTACAAAATACAGGCTTCTTACAAAGGTGTATTCCCTCTGTCTTATCGTGTGTGTGTGTGTGTGTGTGTGTGTGTGTTTGTTTTCCGATCTTTATGGGGATATTGATCTGTTTACACAGTCACGCCACAGGGACCTCTGACACCATGGAGACCAATATTCAGGTCCCCACAAGGGTTAAATATGAATGTAGGGTAAATCTGTGTGAAGGATGTAAGGTTATGCAAATAATACACACATTAACTTGTTTTTTTCTGGAAGTTCCCATATTTAGTTTTACACTAAATATACAAATACACTAAATATGTATTTTTCAAAGGTTTTACTTTTCTGTTTTTCAATGCAACCCAGTGGTATTACTTTACAAACTTGGTCCTCATCTCATGAGACATGGAATCCTGTGTGTCTGTGTGTGTGTGTGTGTGTGTGTGTGTGTGTCCGAGCCAACACAAGCCGGTTAAAGCTATTTTTTTTCTGTCATTGCATGGTGTCTTGTAATATCCTTGGTAAAGCCTAGATGATTGTTCTGGATGAAAAGACATTTTGTCATATTTGATCATGATGTAATGGTGAAGTAGTAGAAGACATATTGGGTGTGAGTATTTCCACTAATGTCTTTGTAAGCTTATCATATTCCATACTCATCGACCCCAAACAGTCACTTTCAGTCAATTATTTTGTCCCTGGATGCAAATTTATCATCATTTGAAAAAGGCACTAGCCAATAATAATTCAGATGATTATGGAAATGACTAGTTTCTGTTTGTAGTTATTTAAAGGTGTTAGGCTCCACTGAACTGACTTTGAACAGTATCCTTTGTTTCGCTTACTGCACAAAGGATGTATTAAAAATGCATTGTTTGTCATCCCTTTGATCGCAGTAGTTTAATGGAGTTATAAGGCCTCTGTTATTATTGATTTTATTTATGTTATCTAGGTCAGTCCATCTCAGACCAAGCAAAAAGATGGCATTTTAAAACCTTGGTATGTAGGTAATTCATAGCCAGAAGAACTGAAATGTATTGATTTTTGTTTTTGTTTTAACAGATCAATAGCTTTCGAGATCTGGAAATATAATTGTTTCACATTACTCCCATATTCAAATGACTGTAACTCAGTAATGGACTGCACTTCTATGGTTCTTCCCCACCTTCATTGTGCTCAAAGCACTTTACATAAGTCAGGGTTCAACGTCTTGCCCAAGAGCACTTCAACACGTGGACAACCAGAGGAATATAAATCTAGTATATTTTGTACGGCAAAGTTATGTTTTTGCTAGGCTTGGGTTCGATACCAATAGCAGATCAGTACTTTCAAAACAGTATCAGTTCCTAAACAGTATTTAAAACAGTACTTTAAAAAGAAAAAAAAAAGAATTACAACCAGAGATATACGTGATTGAACCATAGAATCAAATTTTAACCAATGACTTAATGAACCAGTCTGCCTGACAAACACACAAACTGTGAGACACACCTCTGTTACAACTTATTAACCTACTATTATTAAACTAGCACCACATCTCATGTCACCAGTTGAGGAATTCACATACAACGGTCACTTATTTTTTGTAGTTTTTATGAAAGGTACTCACTATCTCCACACTAGTTGAAGCTTTATCTTTTGGGTCTGTCATTAACACACTGGGTATTTCCATTTCTAATGTATTATTAGCACAGCGCTAGGCTACTTAGCCCTTCACAGAGGCTTTAGAGGCTTTAATAAACACTGTGTGTCACCAAGTGCTTCATTAAATTAGACGTATTCTAGCCTCCTGACACCCAAGAAAGTGAAAGGTTTAGCTTTTTTACAATAAAAAATTATTGAAAACTGTATAATGCAACAGTTTTTTCAAATATTTTTTTATTTTTTTTTTTTTACATATTTGCACTAATTCATAATTAGTTTTTTAATGGAATGTAATTTAGAATGGACAGAATTTTGAAGTAAAACTGTGAAACTTTTTTCCCTAAAGAGGACAAAAATGCATCTGGGCAACTGTGGCTACAAATGTAGTTTACAGTAGCACCACAAGAGGGAGCATGTGAGAGTGAATGAATGATGGATCAATAATGTAAAGGTCTTTGGGTGCCTTGAAAAGTGATGTAGAAATTTCAATCATTATTATTATTACATTATAAAATATCATTTATATATTGTCACAATCACTGTCTACCTGTCACCTTTCCCTTCTTTCTGTCCTGTTTCTTATTTCTTCATCATCACCTCACTATTTTGTCTCTTAATAATCATAATCATAATAATAATAATACATTTTATTTATCAGCCCCTTTCAAGATTCTCAAGACACTTAACAAACAGAATTAAAACAGTATATAAATAGGTCTAAAAACAAATGGATAAAAAAACCAAATGAAAAATAAAATATTAAAACAAAATAGATGGAAAGAGCAAAGAAAAGTTTGATGTTTTTTTTTTTATGGAGAGTATGTTATTTGGAAGAGTTGAGATAAACCCTTCTGGACAGTCCCAGATCTTCCAAATTCTTGCCGGCCCTGGTTCCACTTGGACGTTTACTTATAGACTTTACTTAGAGTCTTTTGTTTGTGCAGCATTGCTGTCACTTTTTGTTTGTCAGTTTTCATGTTTATTTTCTATTGCTCATTAAAAAGCTTGTACCGTTCCAGTCCGTCTGCTTTTGGGTCCTTCCACAACTTGAACTTAACATATATTTATATGCATACCTACTTTTATTTTGGCTGTTTAAACATCCATATTTTATTCAATTGTTTGATATTATTGGCCTGCTTTACATGTTGAATATTTTTATTTTGCAGATTCTGTTAGTTTTCCAAGTTGCCCTAAGGTTGTCTTATATTACATTCATTTTTTGATTTTGAAAAACATGTATAAACCTTTTTGGAAAGCAGAAATGTTGGAATGAAAGAATAGATCTGCTCATGTTTCCAGGCACTAAATTCAGTTTTTTAATCATTAATGAAAAAAAAAAGGAAAACGGGGGAAAAGTACTATCCCTGTATTACTAGATCATATATTAATAAAGTGCACGATATAATAAACATGTAAAATGTTGATGATTATTTAAAGGTGTCATTCCGCTGAAAACCACTTTTCCACGCTCCTTTTGGAATCTGATGGGTCACCCCGACTTACCAACATATGTTGCCTTTGACAGTGGTTCATCACCTCCACTGGCTGCATACCGCATTCACAGAAAACAACAAGAGGAACGAGGGACCCAGAAAAAGCCAGTCCATCTGAAGTCAAGATGGACTTTAGCCTCAACCATGTGGAGTTAAGCTTGCCCCCATTGCAGCAAATCTGAAGTAGCATTAGCATTAGCATCTACAAGAGAAGACGGCGCTACAGTAGCTGCTGCACAAAGTTGAAAAAAAATGGCGGATCAAACTGGTTCATGTGCTCTCTGTGGAAATAAAGCCTCACAAACAATGGCATGAAACCCAGCTGGATGCTAATCTGGTAAAGGTAAATACACACAAAGAGTGAGAGGAGAGGGTGGAGTGTTCCTTCACGCATCCTGAGCCAATCAGAGACACTTCATCATCATGTCATGGACATGAATGAGGAAGTACGGAAGTAATTTTTCTACTGTGAAAAAAATGCTGGAAACAAAGCAATCCGGACGTTTTTTTTTTTTAATCGAACCAACACACAATGTATTCAATAACAACACAGTAATAATAATGAAATAACCATGGAATGAAAGCTTTAAGGAGCTGCTGAAAGTACTCCTAGCATTAGCACTCCTAGCAGTTTGACCTCTCCAGAGTAACTGTATTCAGGAAATCTCTAAGTAATTCACTTAGTTCTGCTCTCTGCATAACAATTTTAACTTCCAACATGTGAAAAGATTCATCTGCCGTCTTCATTCTTTGCCTTTCTCATATCTACTGGCATAAATATTCAAACTACTGGCAGACTCCTCATACTCTGGGATCAACGGTTCACTTCAGACTCGCAGCAGCTTAGAAAAGGAATCACATGTAGTAATTTATGATTAAAGATGCAAAGTACATGAAAAAAACTATTTCCTAATTTAAATTTCAATCTGGAATTTGTGGGGAAATAAATTTTTTTTTTCATCCTGCAATTTGGGTGAAAGAAAAGAAAGAAACCCTGGAAACAAGCACCATTATTAAGTTTAAATATGACCCTTCATAGGCTTAAACTTACAAAAGCTCTTGCATTTGCTTCCCTGTTTGCACAAAGACTCATTCTTTTTTAACTGAAAATCAAATTCAATCCCATCATTTCAGCAGTGGTTGAGGAATGTACCATCATTCCTACTCCTCATCACTTTTAAAGACTTTAATTTAGGATATTTTTGAAAATGTTCTGGTCTTTCCTACTTCAATAAATATCCAAAATTCTGTTTTACTTTTTTACTTTATTACAAATGAGAAGTTGTGCTTTTTTTTTTTAAATTTCTACTTCAGTAAAGGAGTTAAATCAGTACTTCTACTTAAGTACAGAATGTGAATACTTTTACCACCTCTGATAAAAATTGGTAACAAACAAAAAAGATTGTGCCAATGTCCCTGTGCTCATCAAGACCTGACAGCTATGATTTCAAAAGGGAATCATTTAATAGATCAGAAAATCAGAATTGAAATCCGTTGAGAATTGAGGGAGGAGAAGCGATTGGAAAAATAAACAAAGTTGTAAACAAATTGTTTACAAAGGCAAATTTCAACAAAGTGATACCTTTTGTGCCCAATGCTCGAATCTACATATAATTTATTCACTCAAATAAAAAAAAATTGTTTCTATATAATTATTTATTTACTCATATTTGTTGTGTCCACACTCTGCTTCATCACAATACATTAATATATATATATATATATATATATATATTATACATATATGGACACAAGTCGGGGGATTGATCACCCCCGGCTGGGTCGCCTGGGGGAGAGTGTATGATGTTGCAATGACCCGAAACACTCAATGATCCCAGGTAACATCACTGATGATGTGTCCAGGTTGCATCAGTAGTTGATGTATCTTATAAAGTATATATATATATGCATATGCAATGTAAACGGTCAACACTAATCCTAAAGGCATATATTTAAGTACCTTATACTTATATATTATAATGTATGTAACATTGTTAAATAGTAAACAATCAGATGAGGAGACCATGATGCTGCGGCGTACCATTCCTTTATCTGGGCTCCTCGACCATCATTTATAAAAACTAATAATGTATTGTACATGTACATTTATGAAAATGATCATAACTATGAAATGAAATGAATCAATGAGATCTGTTGAGAATTGAGGGAGGAGAAGCGATTTTAGTGAATTGTGGACAACGATGGACGGATGACGGACGAAGCGTGATGGCAATGAGCTGAAAACCAGATGAAAACATAACTTTGGAGTCAGAGGTAATTATCACTATCTTTGGAGGTTTGTACCTATGGAGGTCAATTAATGATGAATTCAGATCCAAGCAGAGCATTTCCAATTCATGTAGACCACAGGGAAATGTTTTAAAATGCACAATGCCTTTAAAAAAAAAAAAAGCAAAATATCAGTCTTTTAATGTAGAGAATCAATAATTGTCAGATACTTCTATTTTTTGCACACACATTACATAGTTAAAACACACACACACACGCATAGACACACTGTATGTACAAAGAGGATAGCGATGAGTTCAGTGTACTTCAAATAAAATGTGGTCTCATAGGACTGGAGCCTGGAGCCATGGCATCCATCAGACCACAGATGAATTACTCCATCATATTCTCTTCATGTATCATGTATAGACCCAAGCTGTCACCCCTTTAGCTCTATGTGTTGGAAAGATCTAAAATAGTTGACTGTGGATGCACACAGAATCTAATTTTACTTAAAGAATTTCCTTGTGTGTACTTTAGTGTGTGTGTGTGTGTGTGTGTGTGTGTGCTCACATACACATTCATGCCTCAGTACACTTTCCTGTTTGATAGAAAGGGTGGTTGAAGATTCTATGTTCTTTTACTCCAAACAGTGATTTGATTGTAGTAATCTGCCAGTCTCTGTCGTACCTGGGTGATCAAATTAACTTGTCACTCTCCGACTTGGTTGGCGAAGGCGCTAGCTGCTAACTGGGAAGGACAGTCTGAAGCTGATCTGAGACTGTTTCCTCCCAGCCAAGCTCGCATAAAGAAATGTAGGTTCTGGACCATCAGGTTGCATTGATGCATGTACAAGGCTCCTCTGACAGTTAGTCCCTTTGGCTCTGACATTCAGTTCCTTAGTGGTGCAGTGTTTGACGGTGTGTGTGTGTGTGTGTGTGTGTGCATGGTGGGTAGCGAGTATTGCTATTTATGGGATATTACACATAGAAAATGCGAGCTTTAACTAGGGCACATAAAAACATATCCTGCGTAATCATAGCCACAGTTAAGGGAGTCATTTTTAACTTCTTTTATCAAGTGGAACTCCAGGTTTTGTGATGCACTGATAACACAACTCTGTTTAAAAAAAAAAAAAAAAAAAATGATGGAGGATACACTGTTTTTACCGGGGATGAGTTCATATTAAATGTCTGTGATGTATGGCAGAGCTTCGTGCAGCAACTGCTTAATTTATTCATACCTTATTCTTCAATTACAACTGTGCTGGAGATGCTGAGAAACCCCACGGTAACATAAAATCACACACAGAAATGGAACAGTAACACATACCGTGGAATTACCACTGAAGCTAAGCTACATTTGCACTAATTGCCTTTTTTCTTTTTTCAATTTAAAAACCCATCCGCGTCTCCATCCACATTAGCATTTGATCAAAGTTTCCTAAATAATCTCTGAACTTTCAAAATTCTCAAATTATTCATCTAACAGCTTGCCTGCTGTGAAAGTAATCAGTTGAATTTGGATAAAATGCTAAATTTCCCTGCACATCTGTTGGTAGAGGCTCACAGACAGGTGTGAGTTATTGTTTAGAACAGGCCGGGGTTTTCGTATTTCCACATTATAAACCTTCCGAGTTGAAACAGGTTTTCAAAAGTGTAAAGTTTCAGGAGGTTAAATCAGTGAAGTAATGTAGACGGTAGGAGTAAACACGACCAAAATTTTGGATTCCAAAACAGAAAAACATATTCTTTATTCAACTATGTGAGTGTAAATGTTTGAAGCCTGGTAAACTATCTGGTTTTCTGAGTGTATACTATACCGAGTAGTAAAGTGCAGATCAATACTGACATATTGATATTTCCAATAGCAGATTACTCCCTCTGTCCCCAAAGAGAAGCCAAGAGGTACTGTTGTTGCTTTGGTTTGTTTGTTGGTTTGTTTACACTTAAGCTGCAAAACTATTGGTCAACAGGCTCCATAGATAACCTTTACTATCATCATCATACAACAATGTAAAACTAAGCCTATGCAGTCGTCTCTGACCAATAAAGGTATATCCCCAAAACGCAATGCTTCCAGTCACCCATCATTTCCACCACTGTCATCCACTCATTCATAAACTTATATAATATAATAAATACAAAATATAAAAGAATGAGTTCATGTGCCTGACCTACAGCATGAACACACTGGATTTGGTGGCAATCTTTCCACCCATTCAAAAGTTATCGCATTAACATGAAAGACCTCACACGGAGGTGACACACAAAACCATTCCATCCCCAATGCTCCACGTTTTAGGGATATAAGGGTTTTGCATCTCCTTTCAGTTATTATGACATAAAAGCAATACATTATGAAAATAAATAAAAAATAAGTAATAAAATATTTAATTAATGTGTGAATAAAAACACACACACACACATCTATCTATCTATCTATCTATCTATCTATCTATATATATATATATATATATATATATATAAATTGCATTTTGTTTTTAAAAACAATAACCTAGGTTAAGCTTTGCTAATGCATACAGCTTCATTTAAATTTCTAATGAAATACTGTACTATGTTTTTAAAAAAAAGAATGCAACAAAATCGTGAATTTCCAGATCGTGTTACTCTGCACTTGCTAATCAACCATTACGGACTTCCTCCTAAAGACGGCTCCTGCATCAGGAAAGGTACTGGCTTGAGATAAGAAACTCTAGACACACTATCTGATGACATGAAGACCTCGGGACACTTCGGTTTGTCTTCAAGGACCATCTACTACCACGTAAGTGTGATGTTGTTTAGAACTTTAGTAGAGGTCTAAAAATAGAGTTTCATGTCGGCGAAAAAACATGCCCTAATCATTTCCATACTAACACTTTGGCTCAAAATCTAAATTTCTTAATGTATATAAAAATGGTGTGATTTTGATGTCAACTATGTCTCGTCTCGTCATCTGAACCCGCTTTATCCTCACTAGGGTCATGGGGGTCACTGGGGGCCTAATCCAGCTGCAATAGGTGAAGGCGAGGTACACCCTGTATGAGTCTCCAGTTCATCTCAGGGCTGAACATATATAGACAAACAATCACTCTCATATTCACACCTATGGGCAATTTAGATTAACCAGTTAACCTATCAGTGCATGTGTTTGGATGGTAGGAGGAAACCTGAATACCCAGAGAAAACCCACTTCGCTAAAATGAATTTTACTCCAGATATCCCTTTAATTTTAGGTCATATCATCCAGCCCTAATACACAGTACAATTTGTCACTTATTATGTCGCTAAAAAAAAGTTCTGGAAGATATTATTTCACTGGTGATGAAAAAAAAAAATTGCTTGTTCATTCACTTGTAAGATATGTAAGAAAAAAATACAATACGTTGTTAAGAATGATTGTCTCATCAAAGAGGCAACTCTGAAATATCAAGTCTACAAAGCTCCAAAAGGAAAATAAAGTGATGCACAAACAAGCAAGTAATGCTTTCAAGGCCTTGTTGTTTTAAACACTAACAGAATTACCATCGATATTTCAAAAAGGCAGAACAAGGACGCAAATGAACTTTGGTGCTTTTGAGCTCACTTCCAGGGAAATGGCATTTATCCCAGCCCACAGCACCTACTGAGAGAATGAATAGACAGCTTTTTACAACACAGATATGATGGCTTATACTGTGAGCCTGATGTATATTAAATATGTCGTTTATAAAGAGAAAAAAATATCCCCTTAAATAATGATATTATCTTCCTGTCGTAAGCATTTTGCATTTTTTTTCCTGTTGTTTATTCTAGCGTTATTAATTCCAGATGGACCTGAGGGACACTTGCTGTGCTTAAAAGCGCAGCTAATGTTAATCTTGGCATTAGCTCACAGATAAAAGATGACAGCAGGGTTATCTTGTAAGTTAACACTACATAGCACGATCACCAACAATCAGCTGATATTATTTTCTACAGTGGGATGTAATGTCATGAAGCAGGTTTCATTTAATACAGTCTGGTTTAGAACATTATTACTTGTTACCTTTGGGATAAGAATAAAAGGAATGTTTGTTTTTTTTTGGAGGGGGGGGGTTGCATTGATGCGACAAAGTGCAAAACATGTTGAAATAGACAAACCTAAATAACACTGGTCTACAATTAAATGTGAATAAAACTAAAGCAATGTTACCACGTGTGTGTGTTAATGATAAAGAAAACTCAAGGCTTACATTAAATGTTGGTTGGATCGAGTTTCCAAGATAAATCTGGGGTTAAATGTGAAATTCTTAGGGAGTGTTCCTCTGAGCCAATCAGACGCCTCATCACCGGGTCATGGACATGTATGCGGATGTACCGGTAAACTCTGCTGTTCGACCGTCACCTCCGCAGGATATGCACATGGTCACAAGAGCACGAACAAGGAACAGGAACAAGTGTCATAATAATAAATATTCAAGAGTTTTCCCTTCACTACTCCAACCACATAGAGGTACCCTCATGAATATTAAAGAGCCATAGCGGCACATGCAGTAGCATGCAAAAACACATCGGTACAAACTGACTATATTGGTTCGGTATAGGGCTGTACCGAACCGAACGTCTGTCTGAACGGTTCAGCACGAATACATACTGTATACCGTTACATATACGCCTTAGTAATCATATATATTAAAAACATGAGCTAACCAGCATTTTTGTCATTTGTTTTCTGATTCATCTTATTAAAATATATAAGATTTATGTTGATGTTGAAGCTGTGTTAATTCATCAAGAGATATTTATCTAATTTATATATACAATATATAGGATTGGCTGAAGCAGACAAATGTTACAGAGGGAAAAAACAACATATATACAATCATAAACAGGCATATGTAAATATCTAAACTCACATGGAATTTACATAAAATGACAGTAAATTCAGAGTTATTAAAAATGTTTGCATGTCTGATTGTTTTTTAACCATCCTTTTGTTCAAAGCGTGAACAAAATATGGGTTTATAGCATTTGAAAAGCATTATATAGTCACCTTTTTGCTGTTGCAAACACTTATTAGTTACAGCCATTTGTTTTCTGCATTTTATTTATAAGAAGAAGAAGAAAAAAAAAAAAAAAGATTCCACGCATTCACCTGGACCAAGAGCAAACATACCAAAGTCAAAGTGACAAACAATTATAGTTCATGAGTAATGAGCGCCAGATGCTCTCATCCAATAAAAGGATATTGTACATGTTGAAAAACCTCCGTAAACAAAAGCTTTTGTGTGAGGAGACGGTGTCGAGACATTAAATATTCAAATGCAACTCTTTGCTTAAATGTCAACATTGCGTTTCTTCATACGCTACACGTATTCAGCGGAACAGACACATAGTGCTATAGTGTCATTTCTACATTCTTTTTTGCTAAGCTTTTGTACAACCTTTTACAGCCCAGAGCATGACAATAGCTGTAAGCCGCTTTCCATGGTGTCTGACTCAGTCACACTGTGTGGGCAGACGAACACTTAAAGGACATCAGTTTTGAAGGCTTAAGCTTCAAACAGAGATTTCCTTTAGCCTCTTTTATCTCACCTCTCTTTGTCCCCTCCGAGACTTAGCAGGGCTAAGCTATTTGCTGTCATGGTTGTCTGTTACATGACATCTAAATCTTATAGCATCATGTCACACTGTCTGAACTGTGTATTTATAATGTGAAAATGACATGATGAAGAGAGACACGTTGACACGTTTTTTTTAGGACAGATGTGTCCCGTAAAACACGCACGCACTGTAAAATAACAGCATTTTGTAACAAAAAAGCAAACAAAAACACATGATCAGTTTAATTGAACTCCATTGAGCGGATAAAAGCAAACATTAATGCTAGAAGAGGGTAATAAATCCAAAGGTAATGTCATCCTGTGCTGTTACATAATCACAAAAGGCTGCATTTAAAGGTCCATTGTGAGTCTGGTGACATTTGCGACTCGATGAGAGGAAGCACAGAGAGCTACTGTATCCAAAATGCAAAAAGAAAGGTGCTACTGCTGTTCCTTTATGTGATGCACCAAGGCTAGGTAGTCATGGATGCCCCCCCCGCTGCATATGTTAAAGCTCTGTCCACTCTAATATAACCTCTCGTCCACAAGTAAACATTTTCGAAAATAAAAACTGAAATTAAAAAAAATAAATAAAAAAGGATCCAAAGTGTAGGCTTTTAACCCATAAAGGCTCAAGCATCCACTGATGATGAAAACATCTACCAATCTAAAATGTTTAATACCAATTTCAAGAATGGAATCTTAACCCATAAAGACTTTGTGTGACTTTTGTGTCCATTCCCAATATATTTTTTTTTTCTATTTAACCTTTGTTTAATGATTTAACACCATTTGTCACTATTGTATCCTATCCATTTTGCATTTTTTCAGTGAAAATCTGGTATTTTCCTATATTTACTTCATCGATTGTATATTTTAATCATTATGCTGAGATTACATGTGAGGGTCATTATACCAAAAGCAGAAGAAAACTTGAGAGAAAGGGACTTTTCTCACTAAAATCTATCATAAACTGAAAATAAACCAAGGGTCTCTATCCACTGTCATTGATCAAACTCCATGAATCAATGTTGTTGGAAATGCTGGCATTTCCATGGTAACTACAGAGCCTCTGAACGTCCAAATGGGATGTATCTGATGGCCATGAAAAGATGAAGAAGCTCATTTTACACCACTTACACTGCACTACAACTTCGTTTTTTTTTTTTAGAAAGTATCTACTTGAGACATTAAATGTGTTAAATCTTACATACTTTAATTAGACGAATCAAAAAACAAATGACAAAAGTGCTAGTTAAATCATGTTTTTAATATATACAATATATATTTCATATATATGGTGCAATATTTTTTGCATTTTCGGCTGTGAGATGGAAGCGCAACAGCGGATAGTTTTCCACATTCCCACTCTGGAATGCATCTTCAGATTGTTTTCAACTATAAAAACTCAATTGTCATGTAAATGAAAGGCACTAAAATATTTTGTTGATTTTAGCCACAAATGTCCTCGTATAAACAGCCCCTAATATTCCTTTGGACAAAAACCTATTCTCTTGTTAATTCTAAAATAAAAATTCAAATTTTGACCCCAGAATTATCTTGGAAAGTTGAGCCAACCAGGATTTAAGACACACACATGTGGTAAAATGTCATTAATTTTATTCCAGAACCATTTTACTTGTAGACCAGTGTTATTTACATGGACATAGGATTAATGGATCTAAAGTTATGAAATATTTTAGCTCAGTCGATGCATTTGGACACTGATGTATAATTAGGTCCAAAGGTCACTGCAATATATTACATATTAATGATAGACCTGTCAATATATGGGCAAATATTTAAGTTTTTGTCTTATATCGGTATTGGCCTATTGAGTTGACTGATGTGGAAAGAGAAGAAGAAGAGAAAAGGGGAAAATGGAAAAAAGATTATGAAAAAAAGAGGGGAAAAGAAAACAAAAATGAGGAAAAAATGACAAAAAAAAGGATAATAAAAAGGTAAAAGGAAGTGGAAAAGGTTTGAAAATAACAAAAAAGGGGAAGTAAAACAAAAAGGAGATTTTTTTTAAATAAGGAAAAAATGGAGAAAAAAAAACAAAGTGGAGGTTTGTTCATATTTATTAGTCTATTTGTATTTTATATTTTCTAACTGTAATTAAAGAAGATTTTTTTGTCATTTGTTTTCATTTGACAGTGAAAAAAAAAGTTCAGTATAAACTCCAAATATGGACGAAGGCGGATGAAAAAGAAAATCGTCATCAGCCTAAAAAAAAAAAAAGAAATCCACACCAGTCGATCACTAACCCCGAATGCACACAAACCCATTAAACCTTTTTTTTTTTTTTTTCCACCACTGCATATTTGACATTAGGGCTAACAGTGAATTTTATACTTTAACTTGGATTTGAAAAAAGGACAACACTGTGCTTTAAAAACAAAAGACATTGTTTCTTGTTTGAAGACACTGTTAAACACAGAAGCAGCTTTGAACATCTACTGGTGTGAACTAACAAATTACTGGAATAAAAAAAAAAAAGAAAATAGTCTCACTGTATTAGAGCAAATTATTACGACGACATGAAGAGATGTTTGGACACTAGGGAGCAGAAAATACCCGAAGTAAATTCACCAGTACTATCAGTTACTGAGTTTATTTGGTGGGAGTCTTACTAAGTAAATACCTACTGAGCAGAAACAAAACAACACAGATACCCCATTGCTCTGGTAATATTTCCTTCTCCAAGAAACTATGTCTGTCTTATTTCACATTGTGCTTTTGAATGGTTGTTCACCAGAAAATGACTTCATGTCTTTTTGGTTTTATTTCAGAAACCTGCTCTGACTCATACATGTATTGATTATAGTGTTAGAAGAGTGACGAGGTGCACAAAAGCCTTTCAGTCTGCACTATGGACTGCACTTTAATGCAATTACTCACTTCAGCTCTCTGCCCACATCCCATAATAATTCGGGGTAGCCATGGCTCAGTTGGTAGAGTGGGTCATCCTATAACCAAAGGGTTGGTGGTTTGAATCCCACTCTGTCCTAGTCAGACCGTTGTGTCCTTGGGCAAGACACTTCACCCTCCTTCCCTCCAGTGTCACTCACACTGTTTGGTGGTGGTCAGAGGGGTTGTAGGTGCGAAAATGGTCGCCACACTTTTGTCACTCTGCCCCAGGGCAACTGTGACTACATATGTAGTTTACCACCACAAGAGGGAGCATGTGAGAGTGAATGAATAATGGATCAGTAATGAAAAGCATTTTGGGTGCCTTGAAAAGCACTATAGAAATCTAATCCATTGTTATTATTATTATTATACCTTTTATACTATACTTATAGGTTTTATACTATATCACTTTTATAAATGGCAGCCACACTTCTGTCACTCTGCCCCAGGGCAACTGTGACTACAAATGTAGTTTACCACCACCAGAGGGAGTGTGACGGTGCAACATTCCACATAACTGATGTTGCTTGTCTTTCTAGTCGTGAGCCTTGGTTTTGGTTGATTTTCTTTTGTTGGTTCTGGGTGATTTTTTTCTTGTTGGTTTTGGTTGATTTTTTTTGTTGGTTTTAGATGATTTTCTCTTGGTGGTTTTGAGTGATTTTCTGTTGTTGGTTCTGGGTGATTTTCTTTTGTTGGTTTTGGGTGATTTTTTTTCTTGTTGGTTTTGGTTGATATTCTCTTGTTGGTTTTTGGTTGATTTTCTCTTGTTGATTTTGGTTGATTTTCTCTTGCTGGTCTAGGGTGATTTTCTCTTGTTGGTTTTGAGTGACTCTGTTGTTGGTTTTGGGTGATTTTTTTTTTCTTGTTGTTTTTGGGTGATTTTCCCTTGTTGGTCGCTCATTTTTTCAGTCTTGTTACCAGTGACTCAGTGATGTGTTCAGTGTGAGTCACCTTCTGTTGAAATGAGATCAGAACATGTTTAGCTCATTCATCTCCTACATTACAGGACCTGTCATGTGACGACTGCGCACACGTACAGTTTGATGTTGATGCAGTTCTAGTGCTTTGTGACTTTAGATGAAGACTTGGTAAAACTTTACTTTTTAAATCCCATTTTTTAATGCCTTCAATGACCAAAGGACAACTAAAAACATGTCCCTAAAGGAAGATTTTATTAAATTTTTTTTTTTTACCTCAGTGAACAAGTAAATAACTTGCCTACAGTGTACGGAGTACATTTGACAGTTAGCTCTCCTGCCTGAAATGTAAGTGGGCTGAAATGGTTTACAGATTATCCTTAAATCAATGATAGACCAGAATAAACATTGTATCAGTGTCATTGTCGTGATTTTTTTCTTCCCACTGTGTTGCTTCTGTATTCTGTTCCATACACTTTCTGCTGTCGTCTGTCATCATGCCTGATTAAAACTCTCAGTGTGGCTGCCGGAGCCGTCATTCATGTCATTGCAGAGGACAATCCTATGATTTCCCAGCGGCGTCTGCAGCCGGGGACAATGCTCTACTTAACAATTTCTCAGATGGATCAATTTATCTGTGCAAAACCTGAAATGGTTTCACACACACACGCACACAAAAAAATACTGATTTGGTGCCTGAGAGAACTGACATATACAGATAAGATATCATAACTGCATGAAATTAGAATTTAACCCTTGTGAGAGCAAACATATATGCCCTTAATAAGTATGTTTATAACTATTTTATTGTATATTTCAAACATGTATTATTTGTGTTTCTTCTTTTTGCTAACGTAAGTGGAGATTGTTCATTTGGTTATAACACACACTGTCAAATAAAGTAACTTGTGTATTTTTCAGTTTGTGGAAACAGGTAATAAAAAAACATATTTGTGCTCGTTCTCCCCCCCCCCCCCCCCCCCTCTCTCTCTCTCTCTCTCACACACACACACACACACACTCATTTCTATGTCTCATGAGGACCGAGTTGATAGTCAAGCAGCCACTGGGTATTGACTGTAAACACACCATTTTTTTTGTTTTAAATATACTACTACTACAACTACTACTACTACTAATAATAATAATTACAAAGTTAACTTCAGTAAAAAATAAACACATTAATGAATAAATAGAAAATAATTCAAAAATAAATACATAAATAAATACAATAAAAAAATACAATAATATTTTTCAAAAATATTTAAAAAATAAATACAACATTAAAAAAGACATTTTAAAAAGTAAACGCATCTTTAAACCTTTGAAAAATACATGTTTGGTTTTGCACCTGGTTCACCCATGCTTTATGAGGACTCCCTGAAAAACAAATAAAAAATTATGTATTTTTAGAGCCACATTTATGTTTAATAGTGAAGCCCTTTATTTATATTTAACCCTCGTGGCAACCTGAATTTTGGTCCCCATAGTGTCTGAGGTCCCCGTAGTGTGGCTGTGTAAATGTATAAATGTCCCCATAAAGATAGAAATACAAGCACACACACACACACACTCAAATCCATAAATAAATACGCAAAGTGGCCTCAACAGTTTGTTCGTTTTCCTAAAATGCATAATTTGGTTAATTTTGTTCTCCATGTTGTTCTTTAGTTCACTAAATGACAATACGAGTTTGCCCTTTGGTTTGATTGATTGATTTGTTTATTTCGAGCATTCAAAGAGTACATGAAAGTCAAAAAGAAAAAAAGAAATTCATTTACACCTGAAAAGGAGTGAGTAGAAAAAAACAAACGTATTTAATCCCCATGTTGCACATTTATTTTCGATCTGTTTTGCTGTTATTTTTATACAGAATGTGAACCGACAGAACTGTGATTTGATTTTTGTTGTTTATTCAAAACTACTTGTCATGGAAAACTGCAATACTAATGTGTATAACACATTTATTAATATTTTATTTTATTTAGTTTTCTATTGATTTTATTTTGTACTTCATTTATAGCACTCAAATTAAGAAAAATAAAACAGACCAAAGTATTATATATTTTTCACTGAAGCACTTCCAGATTAAAATACTACATTAATTCGACACATACGTTAGTCAGGTATTTTAGTCACACGCTCAGTTTTTGCACTCAGAATAAAACAAACCCCAGGCACACCGCCGTACCTTGCCCTCAGAAAAATCAGTGGAAAATTTACCCCTGTTTTTATTTTCCCCAATTGAATGAACAAATGAACAACAGGGAACGAGAAAAATGGTACCAAGAATATAAAATTATTAATGTATTAATGTACTTTTTGGAGTTTATGGGTGACTCTGTAAAAGTATTCACAGTGAAGCAATTTACATACAGACATACAGAGGTACCATGTGGCGGAAGGGACAACATAGAAGCCTCCAGAACGAGACAACACCCAGCCCTTCAGGACAGAGGACAGAGGACATCCTGAAGGAGGATGTCTGTGTCGCATGTCCTCTCAGGTCATGGATGCTCATTCAATTCCACAAAACTGATGTTGCTTGTCCTTCTTGTATTGAGCCTTGGTTTTGGGTGATTTTTGCTTGTTGGTTTTGGGTGATTTTCTCTTGTTGGTTTTGGTTGATTTTCGCCTGTTGGTTTTGGGTGATTTTCTCTTGTTGGTTTTGGGTGATTTTCTCTTGTTGGTTTTGGGTGATTTTCTCCTGTTGGTTTTGGGTGATTTTCTCCTGTTGGTTTTGGGTGATTTTCTCTTGTTGGTTTTGAGTGATTTTTTTTGTTGTTGTTGGTTTTGAGTGATTTTTTTGTTGTTGTTGGTTTTGAGTGATTTTCTCTTGTTGGTTTTGGGTGATTTTTTTGGGGGGTGATTTTCTCTTGTTGGTTTTGGTTGACTTTCCTTTTAGATTTTGGTTGATTTTCTCTTGTTGGTTTTAGGGGATCCTTTTGTTGGTTTTGGGTTTTAGGACATCCTGAAGGAGGAGGGGTTGACAGGAAGATGTTATACCCTGTGTCGCATGGCCTCTCAGGTCATGGATGCTCAGAATTTATGTAATCTTAAAAGTAATCTCATGTTGAAATATTTTGTAATGCTGTAACTGATTGTAAACTATGATTGTAATATTAAAATAATGAAAAGACAATGAGAAGACTCAAAGGGGTGTATCTTAACCAACCGCTATTAGACCTAAATTAATTAGACCTTTAAATATGCTGACTTAATTATATAAAGTATTATTATTTTTCTTTTCTTTTTTTACCAATACACAATGCAAGCTTTTTTTCTGTGGGAAACACCCCCCCCCCCGTTTTTTTTTTTTTTTTTTGAGAAATCACACCCTGCCCCTGCATATACAAGTGCAACTGCCCCCATCCCCCTCAATAAAATACTGACATTTATGAAGAACCTTTGCCTTTCATTGGGCCCATAATTGCTACACACACACACACACACACACACAACATGAAGCCATTTCTAAAACAAATGATGCAAGAATTTCAAGGTGTGAAATAAACATGTTGGCAAATGTGACTTTTCCTCTCACCAGTTCATTAAATAAGGTGAAAGTATTCACTATGATCCATAAAAAAGGAGAGTAGAGAGAGAGAGAGAGACTCCAATTAGATATGTCTCCTCTCGATGTAACAGGACGTGTTAGCCAGAATAACTTTATATAGATCTGCTTCTCAGTTCATGAAACATTAACTTACCTAAATACATGCGTGGATCCATTTTTATGAAGGACATTTAGTTATTGCGTTTTATTTATCTGCGGTTTTATACTTGCGTCTAAGTGGTACAAATAATTAAATGCACAGAATGCAGTTCCTGCCACTATGCTTCGACAAATAAGACGATAATAAAATACATCAATCACCACATTTTGCACATCCACCACTTCTATTATTAACCTTCACAATAAAAAGATATACAATGCGTGACTAAACTTGAGAGTATTCCACTAACAGTTTTATTCGCACCATGTTTAGTGACATTTATTCACTGTCATTTCAATGTGGTGAAGTAACATTTAACATTCATTCTTTCATTCTCTGAAACCACTTCATCCTATGGAGGGTCTCTAGGGCAGTGTTCCCCAACCTTTTTAACCCACAGCACATATTTTACATTAGAAACATCACAAGATTGTTGAGCCGCATTTTGTAATAATGGTGCATTTTGTAATTAACATCCAAAATGTAATAACTTTTTCATTTCATTTTGTAATATGCTGCCACAACGCATTTTATAATAAATGTAGCCGCATTTCTATTTCCAAAATATATTTCAAATATTTTAGTATTTTCTTATATATTTCAAATTGTCCATGTCTAATATGTCTAATTACCAGCCAAGCCACAAACCACTTGGAATGTTTCCCAAACAGCGCCTTGAGTCTTAATGCCACACCACCAAAGTGCCCTGCTGCTGCAAAATGTAAAAACATATTAAATAACAAATGGCAACATTTATTACAAAATTAAATGAAAAAGTTGTTACATTTTGGACATTTATTACAAAGTACACCGTTATTACAAAATGCGGCTCAACAAGGTACACTACCAAAGAAAAATCTCACAAAAATTAGTGTACCTTTATTGAAATATAAACCTTAATAAGGTCCCCAAACCTTCATCTACTATAGGGGAGAAATCTTTCATGACTGCTGCTGCTACTGACTGGAACAATAAATAAAAAAAAAACACTCAAACTGGAATCTTTTGTCCCCAGATCCACCTTTAAAAACTCTATTACAGCC
Organism: Siphamia tubifer; assembly: GCA_020466265.1. Lineage (NCBI taxonomy): Eukaryota > Metazoa > Chordata > Actinopteri > Kurtiformes > Apogonidae > Siphamia > Siphamia tubifer. Next base: position 41,347,056 of record CM035803.1, on the reverse strand, counting down.
ATCCTCAAGGACACCTGCCACTGCTTCTCACCACAATAACCCCTCTACCCCCTGTCCCCCAGTATGTGTGACCCCCCCCCAGATCCCGCCTTCCAGTGTGAGTGTTATATGTTGCTCTCTGCTGTGTTTTGTCACTAGATCTTCCAGAAGTGTTTGTTGTCTGTTGCATGTTTTTTTTTAAACCATAATTTAATGTGAATTTTTTTTAATCTGTTTTTAGTTTGCAGCCCTCTACCCTTTTCCCTCAAGTTACTCTGGTCTCTTGGCAGGCTGTAATTGTAAATAAGAATCTGTTCTTAATGACTTGCCTGGTTAAATAAAGGTTAAATAAAAAAAAAAAAAACCAACAACTAAAAATAAAAAATATATAACGCAAATCTAGTCTTGATTTACTTCTTCAGTTAAAACCAGAGCCTGTTTAGTTTAACACAAAGCTGACACTCTTGCAGGAATTTAAGAAAGACAGCTCAACAGGTCTGAGTGGATCAGTGTCTGTGCTGTTGTATGTGTCTATAATCATGCTGCTCACCTACAGAACCAATAAGGTGAAATTACAACATTTTTCACGGCACACTGGTTGGGAAACACTGCTCTAGGGGGTGGGGGGGGTGGGGGGGGTGGAACCTATTCCAGCTGTCATCTGGTGAAATCAGGGTACTCTCAGGATATGATGGCAATTTGTCACAAGGTTAACATGAAGACAAACATGCATGGACTTTCACATTCACATCTACAATTTAAAGTAGCCAGAAACCTATTAAAAGACACACATCGTTGGATAGTGGGAGAGAACACACAAACTACACACTCCACAAATGAAGGAGCCTTCAGCTACAATCATTATAGAACTGGAACACATATATGTTTGACATGTTTTTGGGTTCTTTTAAAGGGGTGGCAAATCTTTAATTTTTTTGGGGCCTGCCTAGTATTGATATCAAGGTGACTATTGGAATTGGATTGATAGCAGAGTGATAACATCAATACTTTTGCTGCCGTTTTTATTCTATATGTCAAGCAAAAATATTACATTTCTTACAAATGTAGCCTCTCTCTCTCTCTCTCTCTCTCTCTGGGAAACTATTATATATGAGGGGTGGGAATGCCACAAATTTAAAAAGGTCATACCTTCATTATTTTTAATACTGTTACATTATTTTATATCCTCCTAACACCCAGAAAAGTGAACGTTTGACATTTTTCACATTAAACAGTTAGTTTGATTGGAAACTACATTGTACAACAGTTATTTATTTATTTCAGATGCATTTTTATTTAGGGTGTCACGGTAGTGCAGTGGTTAGGACCCTGGTTTGATTCCCACACCAGACCTTTCTGTGTGGAGTTTGCATGTTCTCCTCGTGTCTGCGTGGGTTTTCTCTGGGTACTCCAGTTTCCTCCCACCATCCAAAGACATGCACTGATAGGTTAATTGGTTAATGTAAATTGTGATTGTTTGTCTATATATGTTCAGCCCTGTGATGAACTTGCGACTCATACAGGGTGTACCCCGCCTTCACCCATTGTAGCTGGATTAGGCCCACAGTGACCCTAGTGAGGATAAAGCGGGTTCAGATGATGAGACCTATTTATTTACTTTTAATGGAATGTCCTTTGCAGTGGACAGCTTTTTGTTTCTTTTTTATTTCAGTAAAACTAAAAGGTTTGTTCCCTATAGTGGATAAAATATATATTTCTGGATCTTAGGAGGATATTGTAGTTAATTAAAAAAAAAAGTTTACTTGCCTTTGTTCTATGTCTTATCATAATCAACAAACTAAAGGCAAAATCACATAATTATTCTACAACTAATCAGATACAGGTCACATAGGGGCAAAAAAAAAAAAAAAAATCTTATTTAGGTTACATTTACATCCAGTATCAGAACACTAATCCAAATCTCTTTCATGTATAATAGTAAAAAAGACTGTTTCAAACAAGTCTTTACAGCTCTTACAAAGCAAAAGAATTAATACTTCATTACAAGTAAATGTTCTGCTCAGTAAAACGAATACAATAATTGCCTTTGAGATGAAGTAGAGAAGAAGGATAAAACACTATTTAAATCATGTTCGGTCAAGTTATAATTTCATAGCTTTGACAAGTTTTTTTTTTTTTTTTTTAACATGACGACAGTTTTTACATGTGCAGTTTTAAAAACATAGATGTTATGTTTTGAATACGGTACTCTTAAACCCACCAGAGTTAAACCAGACAGACAGACAGACAGACAGAGGCTGTGGCTCTGTTGGTAGAGTTGGTAGAGTGGGTCGCCCAATGACTGACAGGTTGGCGGTTCGCGTCCCAGCTCTGGCTGTCCACATGTCGAAGTGTCCTTGGGCAAGACACTGAACCCTGACTTAGGCCCCCAGTAGGACTTACCGTAGACCTTAGAAACCTACTGGTGTATGAGTGTGTGTGTGAATGGGTGAATGAGAGGCTAATGTAAAGCGCTTTGAGCACCATGAAGGTGGAAAAGCGCTATATAAATGCAGTCGACTGACTGACAGACAGACAGACAGACAGACAGATAGATAGATAGATAGATAGATAGATAGATAGAAAAAAGCCTCCAGAGATAAGCCTCTAGCCGTCAGACAACCACTAACCACATACCACTGAGCTGCCCGCAATGACTTAAAGAGGTAAGAAATTGCTGCCCTCATGAGAATCTGGCATTTCTAAATAGTCAAACTCCAACTGCAGGAACACCTCCTTATTAAAGGGATTAACATACACTTCTTTATACAAACGTTATTCTGAAAGTTCAACTCATTATAAATGTAAGAAGACTCATAGAAGTGTAGTATTGTGACATTTATTATCTATGAAATGTAGCTTTTTGTTTTTGATATGATGGTGTTTTATTACTTATAATGAAATATATATTGAATTGAAGTATTGTTTTAATCGAGACAGGTGAGATCATTAATGTAATCGTATTAGTAGTATAAAAGTGGTATAGTATAAAAGATATAGGTATAGTATAAAAACTATAGGTATAGTATAAAAGTGGTATAGTATAAAAGATATAGGTATAGTATAAAACCTGCCCATTTATATATATATATATATATATATATTCTGCCAAGGAAGGGCAGAGTTATGTTTTTATCAGCATTTATCTATTTGTTTGTTTGTTTATTAGCAAGATAACTCAACAAGTTATGGAAGGATATGACTGACATTTTCAGGAAATGTTGATTCTAACACAAGTAACAAGTGATTAAAGTTAAAGTGATCATTTAGGGGCGGGGTTTGGGGCTGATCTGCATTGGCGGAGTTGCGTTCTCCGAGTGCTTTTGAAGTTAGTATTTATTTCTACTTTATCAGAAATGAGAAACAGTGCAAATAGTTTTACATCACTAAATAATTCTCCAGCGCTCTATCATGTCATGGTGAATTCTGTGAGCACATATAGTATAATACAGATAAAGGTAGATAATCAAAAGTGCCATTTTCTCCGACTCTACTGTGTTTCGTCTAAACTATTCAACACTTACAAAACTAAGTACATTATCAGTAAATACAGCTCAGAGCATATTCTTTCATAAACCACTACAGTGATGCAGAAAATGGATTTTAAAGCAATAAATAGTGGATTTGTTGTGTCTGTTGTTTCCTTAAAGCCACATCAAACCAACCTTCTTGCTTACTCATATAATAATGGAAAGCATGCCCACATGTCCCTTCAAATTAAATAGAATCATGCAGCTCCTCAGCTTTCAGACGGTGTAATTATAATTTAGTACGCTTTCATTTGATGATGTACCAAAATTCTGACTTTCTTCCAAGAGAAAAAAAAAAAAAAAACATGTTTGTTTTTCTCCCACATAGGCGTCACGTTGGTACATGTATTGTTTCGTACAATGATGAATCTGATTTTTTTTTTATTTATTTTATTTTTTTTAGACAAAAGCTTTGGATCAAGAAGTGTTTATTGTGCAGTATTTGTCACTTCAAGTACAGGCCCAGTGGTGGTGTATAAAGATCTATAATGAACCCCGCGGCGATTAATGTTCAAATGCTTACTCCATTAACTCTAAGTACAAAAAGTGCAGCTTTGTTGCACATGGTTGTTTTTTTTTAGATTAGTTACTGAATTTCACTGCTCATACAAGAAAGAAAGAGTTGTTTTATGTCTGTCTTTGCTCAGTGAGGAGAGATGATTTGTCATTAGATGAAAAGGGCACTTATTACTTCCAGGGACAATGAAGGGTTATTCTGGACGAATCATTAAAAGACGCAACAGCTCAATGATCCATGTGGAAATGCCACAAACACCGCCTTCAATTTCAGATCATTTTACCATTTCTCAGCCCCCCCCCTCCCACACAGACGAGATGCCTTTGATTGTCTTAAAACGAAAGGCGATACTGGGAATTTCACATTAGATTCAAATACCAAGTAAAAACAGGGCTAGTTACGATTATGATACGTTTTAACTTAAATGTCATAATCATTAAATAGTAGGGCTGTCAAATAATTACCGTATTTTCTGGACTATAAGCAGGAGAGGAGGTGTGTGTGTGTGGCGGGGGTATATATGTGTGGGATAGGGGCAGCAGTTACATACGTAGGGTTGCGGCCCATCACTAACATAACTGCAGCTGGTGTGAATCAAAAGTGAAAATTAATATGCTTCCAATGTCTGACTCATGGCCTCTATGCCTCTATTTATTATATAGCAAAATTTACATGAAATGTTCACAACTTGTGACCTGTACCCCCCCCCGGGTCCACATTCAACTCTTTTTGATGTCAAACCGTTGCAAAAAAACTTATTCTCATTAAACTAAACAGATTGTTGAAATGGTACTAAGATGATGGTACCTTCACACAGTGCACATGTTGATATAATGACAATATTACTTTGATATAGGCTAAATCTAAATGAATAAATGTATAACCCAATTGTAACATAGTGATGCTACAGATCTGTAGATAAGGAAATACCCCCACCACCATCCCCACCCCACACCAGAGGTCACGTTAATTGAAAATATTCCATCATTGACAGATTTTTTTTTTTAAGATAACGGAAAATTCTAAAGGATAATCTCCCAAAGTCTATTTCTATTCATCTATTTCATATATAATCTACTGACAGTACCACTTGATATGTAACCAGAGACAAACAGAACAGACAAGATTAAGATTTGCACAGCTGACTGAAGCAGCAACTAGGGAACAGGGCAGAGACAACATCAGTATACGACACTCTGCTTTGTATTCTGAAAGAAGCTATGATTTGAAATATTCTTTTTTTTTTGTAGATTTAAAAGACATATTATGTGTAATTATCGGTATGACCAATACCAGCCTGAATTTTACTCGGAATTGGATCTGGAGAAAAAAAAAATCAGTGGTAGGTACGAACATCAGTAGGTTTTGAAGGTTGGAAAAGTGGGAGTTACAGGTGGCCTTGAACGCAGCATTAGGGTGATATGAACCGGAGATCTTGGGAGTCACTTGAAACATGATCTTATGAGTGTGAATAATATAAGAAAGGCTGAAAATGCGTCACTGGTGTGACATGCGAGGGCATTTCATCAGATCAGTCTCCTTAAAACAACATGATAAATTACAGAGCAGAATGTAAAGGGTTTATTTTTATGGACGTGACATCGCAAAGCATGCATGTTAATTCATCCCTGAGTGTTTTCTGTGACTCAGCATAATGTACCCTGTTTGATATGCCTTGAATTTATATAGCTCAGCCTCCAATTCATCACGCTCCCATGCAGCTAATCTGCATCAGCAATTTAGTGCACATGCAGGAGGTGATGGGAGGTGAGAGCAGGGCTGTGGATATGTTTGTGTTCTTTGTGATACCGGGGATGTTGAAGGTGGATTTAATTTCATCTTATAAAGACACTTGAGGAATTATTGCTTTCAACTTGCTGGCTTTAAACATATATATTGTCGTCATCTCTACATGTGGTTGAATATATTTTTAAAGGCATTCTTTTTGTCTTTTTACCATTTTTAAAAACACATTTTAACATCTACGTGTGGATTTTTACCATCTCTTTTAACATATCTTAACATTTCTGTGTGTTTTCAGTGTCTTTTTAAATGTATTTTAATTCCCCCTCATATATTAACATCTTTGTGTATTTTTACCTTTTCTTTTAAAAACACATTTAAATTTTTTCCCCAATTTTGGGGTGTTTTTACCTTTATTGTAAACACATTTTAATATTTGTGCATGTTTTTTAATGTCTCTTTTAAACAAATCTTAACATTTCTTTGTACTTTCAGCATCTTTTGAAATTATTACCAGTTCAAAGATTACTGAAGTGAACTGGTTCTAATATTTATCCTGAGGTGACTTTGATTTTTTTTAAGATGGTGGGTTTTGTTTGACTCAGATCAGGTAAGAAAGTGTCAAAGAATGATAAAACTGCACCGATAAAACCGACATGCCACATTTGGAATTAGAAGAGGTGAACATGTAAATGAGGCAACATGTAAACACTGCAAAAAAAAAAAAAAAAAAAAAAAAGTAATGGCAAAACTAATCAAGGCCTGCTTTATCTCCACATGTATTTGAGCTGTGCCAGCATTTCTGCCTCTGCTTCCTCCTCTCATTAATTTGTGTTTCTCGGCAATTGTCCAAACAGGTTAGAGGTGGATCACTACAACCCATGTACAGTCGACATTTTCTGAACATCTGCTGAGTGGACGTGTGACGTAAAAAAAAAAAAAAAAAAAATCACAATCAGACATTTGGCTTCATAATAGGAGGTTTTAGTGGGTAAATATGAAATAAATCCTATATATAACATTAATTTACACTTTCACAGTAGGTCATTTTAAAACATTCTATATTTATTTTCCACTTTTTTTTTTTACACATTTTCTGGGCAAATTGTCAATACCAAAATTAGGCTACATTAATACAGAAACGATCGGAAGAGAAAACGTAAAACTGGCATCTTGTCTTAATCTTTTTATCATCTGCATTTACACAAGCGTTGTCATTAACAAATGTCTGTGCATACGGGGACGCAGGAGTGAATGGAATTGGACTGGATATTCATGATAGATAGTGATGTGATAGAATGTGCATGTGTAATAGCAATATTTTTAACATCACTGCTAAGAACTATATGACATTTGGTGATTGGTCGAGCTGAGACCACACCCATTTTTGCATCTTGCAGTACCGCTATCCTTAAAACCACCTTTGTAGAGTCAGCTGTGTGAAGAAAGTGTGTGATAAACAGACTGACGATATGGTTCTGTTTTTGGGTTAATAGAGATGTTGGTTAGTGCTATGAAATTAGCATATGTCGTATATTCTTCGTCTCCTAACTCTCTGGAAACTCGTTAGTTGCTGTATTTGACGTCAATTAAAATTCCTGTGATACAAAACAAACGCTGTGGTTCTATTCTAGTTTATAGTAGCGCTGACTTCTAGTTTCTTGTGCAATTGTTGAATTCAGTTGTTAAAGATTATGTCACTGTCGCAGATGTTAGCATCACATTGGCTTCCTTCTACTGCCCTGTCGGAATGCAAACCCAAAATTTCCCGAGGAACTAGATAGTTTTAAGAAGTTTTTAGTTCCTAGAACTACTCTGTAGGAAAGCACCTATATTTTGTCGTTTTTTTAGCCGCAATTTTCCTCATGTAAACAGCCCCTCAGTCTGTTCCATAATCTTACACCATCATTTCAGAAACACAATTTTTTCTTCGTGGTTCGACATGTTTGGATCGTAAAATTTGTCATTTCAAAGTCAAAGTTGAAAAGGAGTTTGAACTGATATGCTTTTAAATACACGTATGCATGAATCTGCAAGTAGGTCAAACTCTACCCGTCGATGAACTAAACTACATGGGACTTTTCCTCATGACTGATAAGCCATGTCACAGGCAAAGGGCAGGAGAATAAGTGAAGTTGCCTTGTAGTATAATGGAGGTTGTAAAATTTAAAAGAGCTCTGTGATACATTTACTGCGGTTTATAAAATAATGCTCCAGAGAGTGGCCCCGGTGATGGAAAGCCACCAGCTCTAACTGTATCATTATACAGTCATCATGTCAGCACGAACACCACAGAACAGCAAGCAGCGGAGTGACAGCACACTTAGCACTTCACTCCCTTGTAAGACCTTGAAAGACCAATGGACAACTGAACAGCTTTTCCATGCTTTTTTAAACACTTATTTTTGCGTTTGTATGATTTCATATTTTATCCCTGACAACATAGTGTATCGGTAATGACAACGGACCACGATCAATTAGGGGCAGTTTATCATAATTAAAGTTTGGAGTCTGAACCTTTCTCTAACTATAATGAATGAGCTGTGCTAAGGGCAGGATGTTGGTCAGCAAATGAACATTCAGCTTCTCTGTCCATAATGTCCGCCATTAATCTTAGTCAGGCGGCTCTTGACTTAGTTTCTAATGAAGGGGTCGTTTTCAAGGCCACATTATTGCAGGTGTGTTGTTGACTCATTCTTTCATAAGCTAAAAAAAACAACAATTAATAGAGAAAATACCACAATGTATGGCATACTGTGTTAACAAAACTGTCAAAATTGTCTTTTACACATTAATCAGTTTCTTTCATCATCTGTTTGTTTTCCTATCCAAGTAATTCTGCACTGGGAAAAAAAAAAAAAAAAAAAATGTATGTATTAACCCCATTTGTAGTCAAAATATATCATCACATTTAAAATAAAACAATGAGATAAAAATAATTACTTTTCAATGAGATATAAGAAATAATTGTTATATACAGTAACAGATCTGGAAAATGTCTTATCAAGATAATTCTCACTTTTTCTATGGGAAGATTTTTAAAAATGAATTTGTATTTATTTTTGCTTAATTCAAGATTTTTTTTTTTTTTTTTTTTACCTAATTCAAGCAAAAACCAAAATCTACGTGGAGGATAGACATTAAATGTATAACTATTTCTATCAGCACCCTTTATCTGGCTGTTATCGTTAGTAATATTACCACTTTTGTTAATGATGGGTTTTTTTTTGTCATTTATTGTTGTTATCACCTCCTTTGTCTTTTGTGTGTGTGTGTGTGGGGGGGGGGGCGGGTTCATCTCACACACACACACACACACACACACACCAATGTATAATGGTGAATATATAATTAATGTCTGTTTTTTTGTCATATCATGTCTTCAATTCTATTCTATTTTATTTATCGAGCCCCAAATCACACTGTCACCTCACTGGGCTTTACAGGAGAGAACAATAAACCACAAAAATAAATGTAGTCCCAAGCATCCCCTGTCCTTAGACCCTCCTCCTCAGCAAGAAAAAACTCCAAAACCCAGTGGGAAAAAAGAAGAAATCTTGGGGAGAACCACAGTGAAGGAGATATCCACTCCCATGGACGGACAGGCTATAGATGAATGAAGAATATATGTCTTTCACATGTTTTGTTTGTTGTACTGCTTCCTTAATAATAGTAATTAAAAAAAAATAAAAAATGTAAATGCATATTTACCAAGACAAAATAATAACCACTTTCCAGAACCAGATATATTTTTATATTATTTTATTTTAAGAAATGAGCATGTAACACGGTAAATAGCAGATGAAAATTATATTTTTTAATGCCTTTTTTCCCTCCTCTGACAGGTACATTTTGGGAATCAAAGTAATTACACAAGGCAGTGTTTCACAAAAATGATCACATGATTTATTTGTGTTTAACCCATAAAGACCTAAAACCATCCTGGAGAGACATATGTCTAAAAAACATATGTAGTTTCATAGAAGCACCATTTAAAAAAAAAAAAATTCTATTTAATTTATGATTTTCTTATTATTTATTTATTTATTTTGTATGAGTGTAGCTTCTCATACAAATACTGAAAATGCTGATTTGTCGAAAGCCAAGCTTGGACAAATGGCATTTATATATTCAGCTTGTATATTTTGCTTTGGGATATTTCTGGATGCATAGATGAAGTGAGTAAGCATTATTCTGGATATGCTGGGTGATCCAAAAATAAATAAAAAGAGGCATGAGTACACGAATCCCCCCTCCCTAGAGTTCAGGTTCGTAGGAGAACACATAAAACATAGATGTGCACATGCAGTTTTAATGTAACTCAACTATGGTTCTTCTTTCTACAGCACTTTCTAATGTATATTTGATTTTAGTGAAGTAAGTAAATATGCCAGGTAGAAAACCCTCTCAACCTGTTTTATTTACCAGTTCATTTCTTATGTTTAAAAAGTGAATCAATATATTTTACATCAGACAGGATTGATATTACACTGCAATGAATGGGATAGACCCATTTTTTAGTAGTAAGTGTGTGTATTGGCAAAAACGTGGTGATACGATACATATAATAATAATATCACTACATGATATATCACAATATATCACGATACTGTTAAAAAGGGATTTTTTTTAAATTTGTGTTGTTTCATTTTTAAGATATTTCCTAGAAGAATTGGATTGGAAAGACATTTTTATTTGATCACAACAGCATCTAATGCTATATAATACAAATTTCCTCTGCTAAAAGTCAATGAATATGAAAATCCTAACAATTTAAATCACCATTATGTTCATAATATTAATTTATTCATTTTATAAGATGCTTTATTCTCAGTCGGGTCACAGGAGGGGGGTTCACTAGAGCCCATCCCAGTTATAGGTGAAGGTGGAGTTCACCCTGGACATGTCACCAGTTCATTGCAGTGCTGACACATTAATAATAGGCTGATTATAATCATAAAGAAAATATAAACAAAAAAGAAAAAACTTTTTTATATATATATATATATATATATATATATATATATATATATATACATATATATATATATATATATATATGTGTATGTATGTGTATGTATGTGTATGTGTGTGTGTGTGTGTGTGTGTGTGTGTTTGTTTTAAGGCCATATCAACCAGCCCTACTAAAAACCCAAAT
>CM035803.1:41329171-41336029 GCA_020466265.1 Siphamia tubifer | reverse complement strand
GATGAAGTAGAGAAGAAGGATAAAACACTATTTAAATCATGTTCGGTCAAGTTATAATTTCATAGCTTTGACAAGTTTTTTTTTTTTTTTTTAACATGACGACAGTTTTTACATGTGCAGTTTTAAAAACATAGATGTTATGTTTTGAATACGGTACTCTTAAACCCACCAGGGACAGGACAGGACAGGACAGGACAGGACAGGACAGGACAGGACAGGACAGACAGACAGACAGACAGACAGACAGACAGACAGACAGACAGACAGACAGACAGACAGACAGACAGACAGATAGAAAAAAGCCTCCAGAGATAAGCCTCTAGCCGTCAGACAACCACTAACCACATACCACTGAGCTGCCCACAATGACTTAAAGAGGTAAGAAATTGCTGCCCTCATGAGAATCTGGCATTTCTAAATAGTCAAACTCCAACTGCAGGAACACCTCCTTATTAAAGGGATTAACATACACTTCTTTATACAAACGTTATTCTGAAAGTTCAACTCATTATAAATGTAAGAAGACTCATAGAAGTGTAGTATTGTGACATTTATTATCTATGAAATGTAGCTTTTTGTTTTTGATATGATGGTGTTTTATTACTTATAATGAAATATATATTGAATTGAAGTATTGTTTTAATCGAGACAGGTGAGATCATTAATGTAATCGTATTAGTAGTATAAAAGTGGTATAGTATAAAAGATATAGGTATAGTATAAAAACTATAGGTATAGTATAAAAGTGGTATAGTATAAAAGATATAGGTATAGTATAAAACCTGCCCATTTATATATATATATATATATATTCTGCCAAGGAAGGGCAGAGTTATGTTTTTATCAGCATTTATCTATTTGTTTGTTTGTTTATTAGCAAGATAACTCAACAAGTTATGGAAGGATATGACTGACATTTTCAGGAAATGTTGATTCTAACACAAGTAACAAGTGATTAAAGTTAAAGTGATCATTTAGGGGCGGGGTTTGGGGCTGATCTGCATTGGCGGAGTTGCGTTCTCCGAGTGCTTTTGAAGTTAGTATTTATTTCTACTTTTATCAGAAATGAGAAACAGTGCAAATAGTTTTACATCACTAAATAATTCTCCAGCGCTCTATCATGTCATGGTGAATTCTGTGAGCACATATAGTATAATACAGATAAAGGTAGATAATCAAAAGTGCCATTTTCTCCGACTCTACTGTGTTTCGTCTAAACTATTCAACACTTACAAAACTAAGTATATTATCAGTAAATACAGCTCAGAGCATATTCTTTCATAAACCACTACAGTGATGCAGAAAATGGATTTTAAAGCAATAAATAGTGGATTTGTTGTGTCTGTTGTTTCCTTAAAGCCACATCAAACCAACCTTCTTGCTTACTCATATAATAATGGAAAGCATGCCCACATGTCCCTTCAAATTAAATAGAATCATGCAGCTCCTCAGCTTTCAGACGGTGTAATTATAATTTAGTACGCTTTCATTTGATGATGTACCAAAATTCTGACTTTCTTCCAAGAGAAAAAAAAAATAAATGTTTGTTTTTCTCCAACATAGGCGTCACGTTGGTACATGTATTGTTTCGTACAATGATGAATCTGATTTTTTTTTAATTTATTTTTTTTTTTTTAGACAAAAGCTTTGGATCAAGAAGTGTTTATTGTGCAGTATTTGTCACTTCAAGTACAGGCCCAGTGGTGGTGTATAAAGATCTATAATGAACCCCGCAGCGATTAATGTTCAAATGCTTACTCCATTAACTCTAAGTACAAAAAGTGCAGCTTTGTTGCACATGGTTGTTTTTTTTTAGATTAGTTACTGAATTTCACTGCTCATACAAGAAAGAAAGAGTTGTTTTATGTCTGTCTTTGCTCAGTGAGGAGAGATGATTTGTCATTAGATGAAAAGGGCACTTATTACTTCCAGGGACAATGAAGGGTTATTCTGGACGAATCATTAAAAGACGCAACAGCTCAATGATCCATGTGGAAATGCCACAAACACCGCCTTCAATTTCAGATCATTTTACCATTTCTCAGCCCCCCCCCTCCCACGCAGACGAGATGCCTTTGATTGTCTTAAAATGAAAGGCGATACTGGGAATTTCACATTAGATTCAAATACCAAGTAAAAACAGGGCTAGTTACGATTATGATACGTTTTAACTTAAATGTCATAATCATTGAATAGTAGGGCTGTCAAATAATTACCGTATTTTCTGGACTATAAGCAGGAGAGGAGGTGTGTGTGTGTGGCGGGGGTATATATGTGTGATATAGGGGCAGCAGTTACATACGTAGGGTTGCGGCCCATCACTAACATAACTGCAGCTGGTGTGAATCAAAAGTGAAAATTAATATGCTTCCAATGTCTGACTCATGGCCTCTATGTCCAAAATTTACATGAAATTTTCACAACTTGTGACCTGTAGCCCCCCCCCCCGGGTCCACATACAGTTGCAAAAAAACTTATTCTCATTAAACTAAACAGATTGTTGAAATGGTACTAAGATGATGGTACCTTCACACAGTGCACATGTTGATATCATGACAATATTACTTTGATATAGGCTAAATCTAAATGAATGAATGTATAACCCAATTGTAACATAGCGATGCTACAGATCTGTAGATAAGGAAATACCCCCACCACCATCCCCACCCCACACCAGAGGTCACGTTAAGTGAAAATATTCCATCATTGACAGATTTTTTTTTTTTTAAGATAACGGAAAATTCTAAAGGATAATCTCCCAAAGTCTATTTCTATTCATCTATTTCATATATAATCTACTGACAGTACCACTTGATATGTAACCAGAGACAAACAGAACAGACCAGATTAAGATTTGCACAGTTGACTGAAGCAGCAACTAGGGAACAGGGCAGAGACAACATCAGTATACGACACTCTGCTTTGTATTCTGAAAGAAGCTATGATTTGAAATATTCTTTTTTTTTGTAGATTTAAAAGACATATTATGTGTAATTATCGGTATGACCAATACCAGCCTGAATTTTACTCGGAATTGGATCTGGAGAAAAAAAAAAATCAGTGGTAGGTACGAAACATCAGTAGGTTTTGAAGGTTGGAAAAGTGGGAGTTACAGGTGGCCTTGAACGCAGCATTAGGGTGATATGAACCGGAGATCTTGGGAGTCAATTGAAACATGATCTTATGAGTGTGAATAATATAAGAAAGGTTGAAAATGCGTCACTGGTGTGACATGCGAGGGCATTTCATCAGATCAGTCTCCTTAAAACAACATGATAAATTACAGAGCAGAATGTAAAGGGTTTATTTTTATGGACGTGACATCGCAAAGCATGCATGTTAATTCATCCCTGAGTGTTTTCTGTGACTCAGCATAATGTACCCTGTTTGATATGCCTTGAATTTATATAGCTCAGCCTCCAATTCATCACGCTCCCATGCAGCTAATCTGCATCAGCAATTTAGTGCACATGCAGGGGGTGATGGGAGGTGAGAGCAGGGCTGTGGATATGTTTGTGTTCTTTGTGATACCGGGGATATTGAAGGTGGATTTAATTTCATCTTATAAAGACACTTGAGGAATTATTGCTTTCAACTTGCTGGCTTTAAACATATATATTGTCGTCATCTCTACATGTGGTTGAATATATTTTTAAATGCATTCTTTTTGTCTTTTTACCATTTTTAAAAACACATTTTAACATCTACGTGTGGATTTTTACCATCTCTTTTAACATATCTTAACATTTCTGTGTGTTTTCAGTGTCTTTTTAAATGTATTTTAATTCCCCCTCATATATTAACATCTTTGTGTATATTTACCTTTTCTTTTAAAAACACATTTACATTTTTTCCCCAATTTTGAGGTGTTTTTACCTGTATTGTAAACACATTTTAATATTTGTGCATGTTTTTTAATGTCTCTTTTAAACAAATCTTAACATTTCTTTGTACTTTCAGCATCTTTTGAAATTATTACCAGTTCAAAGATTACTGAAGTGAACTGGTTCTAATATTTATCCTGAGGTGACTTTGATTTTTTTTAAGATGGTGGGTTTTGTTTGACTCAGATCAGGTAAGAAAGTGTCAAAGAATGATAAAACTGCACCGATAAAACCGACATGCCACACTTGGAATTAGAAGAGGTGAACATGTAAATGAGGCAACATGTAAACACTGCAAAAAAAAAAAAAAAAAAAAAAAAAAAAAAAAAAAAAAGTAATGGCAAAACTAATCAAGGCCTGCTTTATCTCCACATGTATTTGAGCTGTGCCAGCATTTCTGCCTCTGCTTCCTCCTCTCATTAATTTGTGTTTCTCGGCAATTGTCCAAACAGGTTAGAGGTGGATCACTACAACCCATGTACAGTCGACATTTTCTGAACATCTGCTGAGTGGATGTGTGACGTAAAAAAAAAAAAAAAAAAAAATCACAATCAGACATTTGGCTTCATATATAGGAGGTTTTAGTGGGTAAATATGAAATAAATCCTATATATAACATTAATTTACATTTTCACAGTAGGTCATTTTAAAACATTCTATATTTATTTTCCACTTTTTTTTTTACACATTTTCTGGGCAAATTGTCAATACCAAAATTAGGCTACATTAATACAGAAACGATCGGAAGAGAAAACGTAAAACTGGCATCTTGTCTTAATCTTTTTATCATCTGCATTTACACAAGCGTTGTCATTAACAAATGTCTGTGCATACGGGGACGCAGGAGTGAATGGAATTGGACTGGATATTCATGCTAGATAGTGATGTGATAGAATGTGCATGTGTAATAGCAATATTTTTAACATCACTGCTAAGAACTATATGACATTTGGTGATTGGTCGAGCTGAGACCACACCCATTTTTGCATCTTGCAGTACCCGCTATCCTTAAAACCACCTTTGTAGAGTCAGCTGTGTGAAGAAAGTGTGTGATAAACAGACTGACGATATGGTTCTGTTTTGGGTTAATAGAGATGTTGGTTAGTGCTATGAAATTAGCATATGTCGTATATTCTTCGTCTCCTAACTCTCTGGAAACTCATTAGTTGCTGTATTTGACGTCAATTAAAATTCCTGTGAAACAAAACAAACGCTGTGGTTCTATTCTAGTTTATAGTAGCGCTGACTTCTAGTTTCTTGTGCAATTGTTGAATTCAGTTGTTAAAGATTATGTCACTGTCGCAGATGTTAGCATCACATTGGCTTCCTTCTACTGCCCTGTCGGAATGCAAACCCAAAATTTCCCAAGGAACTAGATAGTTTTAAGAAGTTGTAGCAAAGGGCCTATATTTTGTTGTTTTTTTTAGCCGCAATTTTCCTCATGTAAACAGCCCCTCAGTCTGTTCCATAATCTTACACCATCATTTCAGAAACACAATTTTTTCTTCGTGGTTCGACATGTTTGGATCGTAAAATTTGTCATTTCAAAGTCAAAGTTGAAAAGGAGTTTGGACTGATATGCTTTTAAATACACGTATGCATGAATCTGCAAGTAGGTCAAACTCTACCCGTCGATGAACTAAACTACATGGGACTTTTCCTCATGACTGATAAGCCATGTCACAGGCAAAGGGCAGGAGAATAAGTGAAGTTGCCTTGTAGTATAATGGAGGTTGTAAAATTTAAAAGAGCTCTGTGATACATTTACTGCGGTTTATAAAATAATGCTCCAGAGAGTGGCCCCGGTGATGGAAAGCCACCAGCTCTAACTGTATCATTATACAGTCATCATGTCAGCACGAACACCACAGAACAGCAAGCAGCGGAGTGACAGCACACTTAGCACTTCACTCCCTTGTAAGACCTTGAAAGACCAATGGACAACTGAACAGCTTTTCCATGCTTTTTTAAACACTTATTTTTGCGTTTGTATGATTTCATATATTATCCCTGACAACATAGTGTATCGGTAATGACAACGGACCACGATCAATTAGGGGCAGTTTATCATAATTAAAGTTTGGAGTCTGAACCTTTCTCTAACTATAATGAATGAGCTGTGCTAAGGGCAGGATGTTGGTCAGCAAATGAACATTCAGCTTCTCTGTCCATAATGTCCGCCATTAATCTTAGTCAGGCTCTTGACTTAGTTTCTAATGAAGGGGTCGTTTTCAAGGCCACATTATTGCAGGTGTGTTGTTGACTCATTCTTTCATAAGCTAAAAAAAACAACAATTAATAGAGAAAATACCACAATGTATGGCATACTGTGTTAACAAAACTGTCAAAATTCTCTTTTACACATTAATCAGTTTCCTTCATCATAATTCTGCACTGGGAACCCCCCCCCCCAAAAAAAATAAAAAAGAACGTATGTATGTATTAACCCCATTTGTAGTCAAAATATATCATCACATTTAAAATAAAACAATGAGATAAAAATAATTACTTTTCAATGAGATATAAGAAATAATTGTTATATACAGTAACAGATCTGGAAAATGTCTTATCAAGATAATTCTCACTTTTTCTATGGGAAGATTTTTAAAATGAATTTGTATTTATTTTTGCTTAATTCAAGATTTTTTTTTTTTTTTTTACCTAATTCAAGCAAAAACCAAAATCTACGTGGAGGATAGACATTAAATTTATAACTATTTCTATCAGCACCCTTTATCTGGCTGTTATCGTTAGTAATATTACCACTTTTGTTAATGATGTGTTTTTGTTTTTTTTTGTCATTTATTGTTGTTATCACCTCCTTTGTCTTTTGTGTGTGTGTGTGTGTGTGTGTGTGTGTGTGGGCGGGTTCATATCACACACACACACCAATGTATAATGGTGAATATATAATTAATGTCTGTTTTTTTGTCACATCACGTCTTCAATTCTATTCTATTTTATTTATCGAGCC
>CM035803.1:41304171-41324171 GCA_020466265.1 Siphamia tubifer | reverse complement strand
CTAATGGGTGGCTATTTGTCTAGAGATGCTTGATAGGACCTAATGGGCGCAGGATGTGAATTAATAAACAATGCCCCGCAGTACATGTGTGGACAATTAATAGTGCTTAACAAGAAAGAAGATGGATGACGGGGGCATTAGTGGTCCACCTCAACTTAACAAAGTTTGGTGTTCAGGGCACCTTCTCCAGAACATACCTTAATGGGGGTGAGAAGTTTGGGACAGGAAGCTTTTAACAGCCATTAGTGAAACATGCTGGGAGCTAAAAAAACAACTTATTACTCTTTTATGGTAATAGCTCTATGATCATAAACTGAACATAATTATGAGACGGAGGAACCATGACGTCCAACATTGGTTTCTTTACTTCCATTAAAGGTCAGTAGTGGAATTATAGTTACACCACCTTCAATTTCTTGTTCATTTAAATGTCTGGTATAATTAAAGGTACATTGGTTTGGACAAATATAATGATAACAAAAATAGCTCATAGAAGTTTTATTTAAGAGCTGATATTAAAGTACTTTTCTGTGTTTTTTTTATATTAACCAACATTACTTCAGTTCAATGGCTAGTACTGGCAAAAATCTGGTGATACAACACAAATAATACTTCCAACATGACACCATACGATCATGATCATTATATTGTAAGGTCTCCACTGATTCAAATAATCATTTAATCCAACTGAGTCAATTAAATATTTTTTTTATGTGTGTGGCTGCAAAAATAAAAAAAAATAAATCTTTATTTGTATAGCACCTTTCATACAAAACTGTAGGCCAAAGTGCTTCACATTGATTAAAAAGTAAAATAGAATTTTAAGAAAGGGTGAAATACAAAGAATACATTAAAATTTGATTGCACAAAAATTATAAAATTACAAAAGTACAAAATTATAAAATTTCAATAAATAAAATTACAAGAGTGCGGTTAAATTGATTATAAATACATTATACAATTTCAATAAAAACTACACAAGTACTACATTAAAATTTGATTGCACAAAATTATCCCAAAGTGCTTTACAATTTTAAGACAAGGTGAAATACATTAATAGTTGATTCCAAAAGGAATATAAAGAGTAAAAAGAATGTAAAGAATGGGGTCACAGAATTGTGACCCCATTCTTTATATCCCTGAAGGCAGATAATAAAAAAGATTTACAAAAATGACCAAAAATGAGTGTTACCTCAGAAAAACTAATAAAAAGAAGTAAAATTCAACTATATTTATTGATGCTGAAGCTGAAAAAACACATTTTCAATAACTTTGAACAGATTATTAGCAAGATCACTTGTAGGTGTGTTGTCTTTGTATTTTATGTCTGATACTTTAATAGTTTTATCACTTGTAAATTCACAAACAACCAGATCAGAAAAATGACTTGTTACTAGCTTTGGTATATTAAAACATTTAAAAATCTAAATAGTGTTTATGTGAGTAGGTCAATAATAAGTTGGACATAGCAAACATAAAAGCCTTCTATTACAACTGCTATGTTAATAGAAGAGCAATAATGAAAAGATGAACTACCAGGCCACTTATTGGACTCCTTGAAAAAATAAAATAAAATCCATTAATCCTCAAATTTAAACAGGGGATCACCTGTGATTTGGGCATTAAACCCCTGGATCAATGTTCATATTTACCCAGGATCAGCAAAGTCTGTTTTTGACTTGAATTTACCAACATTAATCCACAGCTACAATCCACAGCTCACTATTAACAGGTTTCCACTAACAGAAAACTGTTGAAAGTTGTAAAAAAAAAAAAAAACATAAATAAGTAAGTAAAATAAAAAAAAATCCTTCCTGTATATGCTTCCATGCATGCCATCCATCTCATTATATTGTGTGACATCGTTCTTCTGAAGGATTTGCTCTTTAACTGGATACCCCTGCTGTAGTACTGAGTGAATTTGCACTCACAACACTTTTAAAACTTTCATTAATCACCACCCGCACAGCCTCCATAGTCCCCGACCAGGAAATACAGTGAATAAATGTACCCACTGAATGACAAAGGTTACAAATGACTCACAGAGATATCGATTTGCACAGGACTATTATTATCACAGGACTTTGGAGTTGAGTATGGTGGGACTTTTACAGCAGATCTGCACAGGGTCAAGACACAAATGACAACAACAATTAATATATATGACCACGGGTTTGGTATTTTAAGAAAGAACCCCAATACAAGCAAACAAATCAAACAATGTTGAAGAGTATTGAGTGAGGTGGTTTTTTTTTTTTTTTTTTTTTTTTACACTCTTCCAGTGTTAAAAATGCATGTGGGCGGAGCTAACTCTTCAGACTCTTGTCATGCGCACAGTCTCAAATAGGGGTGGAAATCTTTCAGCACCTAACAATTCGATTACAATTCAGAAGCCACGATTGGATTATAAAATTATTATTGACACGTTTAATTTATGTATATGGATGCACTTTTATCAAACATACTTTTTCGTATTTTTAAGCACATTTTTGCACTTTTTAAAAAAAAAATGGGACATTTATAGTAAGAAACAGTTTAATTATTGTCTATACACCTATGGGTAATGTAAATTAACCAGTTAACCTATCAGTGCATGTGTTTGGATGGTGGGAGGAAACTGGAGAAAACCCATGCAGATACGAGGAGAACATGTAAACTCCACACAGAAAGGTCTGGTGAGGGATTCAAACCAGAGTTCTTCTTACTGTGAGGCATAAGTGCCGCCTTGAATTATTGTCCAACATATTTTATTAGAATTGGGTTTAATTCTGTTTGTTGTAAGCAGGTTTACACAAAAACTAATTTTCAGGAAAGGTTTGAGGTACAGTTGTCCTGAATAAATCCCATTACATTTTGGTAAATGTAGGTCAAAGGTCAAGGTTACAGTCACCCCAAAAGTGTTTTCACAATGATAAGACATAGGCCAAATTTGGTAAAATGTGTTCAAAGGGGGGGGGGTTGTTGTGCCAAGCACCACTTGTTAGTCATGAGTCATTGTCAATAAACACTGCGATTACCTCCATAATTCGCTTCGCTTTTTCTGATGTGGGTGGCAGCTTTCTAATTGTTTCGTCGATCCTTCTCTGGTCAGAAGAGCCACTTGTCGCCACGGTAACAGCTTGTTGTCTACCCGGCTCCTCTGCCAGGTGACATCAAGCTAAGTGGATTCTCATGTCTGTTGACACAGTTTACATATAACGTGACTCTTGTACTGTTGGCTTCCATCATCGTGTTGTAGAAACCACACGTGTGCTTTTAAATTAGACCAAGGTGATTGGATCTGACGTTCAGCCATATTTCCAGTTGCTTCTGTGCCTGTGTCTTCATGTGAGCAGCTCAAAGAGTCACGACAATTACATACAGCCTACTACGCTTCTTAGTTCCACGATATGTAGAACTGTCTGTAGTACTAATTACCTCCGCCAAGAAGGTTATGTTTTTGCCAGAGTTTGTCTGTCTGTCTGTCTGTCTGTTAGTTAACAAGATAACTCAAAAAGTTATGGACGGATGTTAATGAAAATTTCATGACGTGTTGGGGGTGTCACAAGGAACAAATTATTAGATTTTGGTGATAATCTGGAAGAGACCTTTGATTCTTGATCACAAATTTATTCTCCATTTACCGCAATGTAAAATTTCAAAGTGATCCCGAATTCAGGATTTCTTCCGGGTCATATTATTTTTGTACCTATTTTTGGTTTAGTTTTTATTGCTTGGTTGTGCTTTAATTTTCAATACATGTGTATGAAAAGTTGAACTTGAAATTAATTGGATTTAGTAGAGCCCACTCGATAAACCTTATCGTTTTCAGGTTCTCCCACACATTTTTGGTTTCTATTATTCTTCACATACTGTAATTTTTTCAAGTGCAAAAGTGAAATAAACAAATAAGCAGCAAGTTCACACTCTGGTTTTGTGTCCGCAACATCTTGTTTGAAATAAATGTTGGAATGGCAATCAATTACATTTCGTTCACTTGAGAGGACATTACTGTGGTTTGACCCTTATGCAGATTTAATCAGGGTTAACTTTATCATTCTCTTGAACTATTTTTCTTTTGACTGTAATCATAAATTTAGCCAGTTGACCTTTTGATGTGGAGCGCAAAAGCCTCAAAAAGTTCTTTGAACTCTGCACAAGTGCTGCAGCATTACATTTATCACTGTCAACAGTCATTCATTGCTGGTTATTTGACCTTTTTCTGTATCTTTCAGAGTGTGTGGTGTCTATTTGCTTTTGTTTGTTTCATCCAATACAACTCTTACATACTGAGAAGTTGAAGAAAACTTTAAGAAGTTGCCGCGGGGAGTGTCGAGGACATTCATATTCATAGAGGAGGAGAGAGAAGGGGAAGTGCATTGCAAAACATGCGCCCATTTTGAGCTTGGTGATTCAGCACTGTGCTTGTCTCTATCAGATAAGATGACAGACTAATATTGATGGGTCTTGTCCTTGCTCAAGCTGATACTGTACGACGTTCAGATAGGCAGGGCCACAGTTTTCCCCAGGGCTTCCCCTTGGCTTTACAGCAGCTGCCGTGACAGCCAAGTGCGTCAGGTGTGTAATCCTCTATGGAGAGGCACAGAATAGGTAATGAGGAACTAAGCGAGGATGTGCCCGTCGTATTGGAAGCAATGAATAGCAAACACATTTTTTTTCAATTATTGACAAAATGCCCTTCACCTGATGAGGTCCAGGAACAGTGTATGTGCCACTGATGAGTTGTTGTTTGTTTTGTTCGATACAAAATGGCAGCATCTATCACAGGATACTGAACAGGGGCTCACACTGGTCTTATTCACGGAAATCATCACCAGCGGACAGAATAGGCTATATTTGAAATCCATATTGCTCTGTAAACTCGGGTTTAACTTTGTGAAAAATGACAAACATAAGCGATGGATGTCGGTTTTTTTTTCTATGATCAGATATTTGAATGTGTGTTTACAGTGCATATTTACATTGGCAATGGAATAGATTTGCAACCTGTCCAAGATTGTGTCCGTGTGTTTTGCCCATATGGGACAAGATTCAGTGGCCTGTGAGTAGAGATACATACATTGGATGATTGTTTTTTTTTTTCTTGTAGATCCTATTTCAATTTCACAGCTATTCACCATTTACCTGACTGTCATGTCTATGCAAATGTGCCAACTTTAGATCTGTTCATCAGTTTCTTTTCTTGTTTTTGTTTCGTCTTTAAACTCAGAGCTTCAGTTCAGTCAGCCAGTATCTCAAATTTAGCGACCATGTGTTGCACAGAATCCAATATGTCTTCCAATAAGTTCTACTGAAAAGCCATTAGACCCTCAGCACTGCCTCCATCGAAAACCCTAATGGTCTTTTGCTTGGGACAGGTGCTCCACAAATTGCTTCCTCTAAATGATTAATGAGTGAAGATTTATAAGAGGGGTGGCCCAACTGCACGGACTCTATGCGAGTGTGGAACGACAGTGTGAACATTAAATAGAAGGTGTTCGAAAGCAATGGCCACATAACTTAGAAAATGTCAAAACTTTGAGTACTGACTGACTCAACAGTAATTTACATTAACTCTCAAATACCAAAAGCATCTACTGTTGGAAAATACTTTTCAGCTTTTCCTTAATATAGCAGTTCCCAACCTTTTTTGGCTTGTGACTCCATTTTAAAATCACACATTTGTAGCGACCTAGACTCATGTACATATACATTGTCATCCTTTCACGTCATTTGATGTTGTATCATTGCAGGGTTTCCCCGACATGTAATTTATCGTGGCACAATAAAAGCTGCCGCGTCTGAAAAATTACTTTTTTTATGTGAAAACACTAACACTATATAATAGGGCTGCATCATTTTGTAAAAAAAAAACCTGACATTGCAATTTTTCTTAACCCTGCAAAATATTTTGTGATATGAAAAAATATAATATTTGGGATGACATAATAGCTGTAAATGGTCAAACTTCTCTTTTTGGCACCAAGTCTTTAGTCAACAGAGATTTTCTCTTGATTGTCATTACCAGTGACTCACTCAAACTTGATTAAGAAGGATTGTGATTGGTGGATTGATTTGTGCAGCGTAGTCAAGTATTCTAGGAGTTCAACCTTCTCCAACATTGCAGGATGTGCCATGTGACGACTGTGCCAAAAACAATATATTGTGTAGCTGTACGATATAATATAGTCTAAATGTACATATATCATTATTTATACACTACTTTCCATGATTCTCACACACACACACACACACACACACACACACACACAAAACAGTGGAGGGAGAAAGGTATTTCAAGTTAATGAATGTATTTCTTGTTTAAGCCTGTGTTACATATTTTTCATGTGAAAATATTGACTAAAACCACCCCTTAGCCTGGGTAAGTGGTTGATTTTTCTCTATGAAATTAACAGATTTAAAATACAGCTTTTTTCCCCCTCTTCTTTATCAGTCCGTACATTTACATGGTGTTTTTTAATTCTGAATTATTTATTCCGAACCAAATCTATTCCCTTTGTATTTACATGGACATGTTAATTCCGAATAAGGATTTACATAGGAAACAGCTTTATTATACTCTAGTTAATTCAGCTTTAAGAACTGAGGGTACAGAGGGTTCTGATTGGACAGAACGCCCACGTGACGCCTTGCCGTCTACAGGAAGAAAACAATTGCGTCCACTTCCTGTTTTACTTTCATTGCAACTATCAACATGGAAGACCAGATACTACATGATATATTTAATTCTTCCATCAATCAAATACTTAAATTCACAGTGACTCCACCCTTGCTTCGTACAGTCATCTCAGAGATTTTTCCTACACTAATATCAGAAGCGTGAAATATGTGTATGCTGGCATCATGACTTACATAATCGCGACTAGACAAAAAGCAGGAATAATGTTAAAGCAGAATTAACTATTTACATGGGACAAGAATTATCTTATATGGAATTAACATCAGAATAAACCAGTGAATTTATTCAGAATTCAGTTTAATTCTGAATTAACGTTTTCAACAGGAAACAGGTGTTTACAAGGTCATCTTAAAACAAAATTCACTTTTATTCGGAATTAAACAAGAATAAAAACTCCCATGTAAACCCACCTCATTACTAAAATTTCAGGCAACCGCCTTTGATATCCAGATGAGACCCCACATGAGCTGCCAACCTCAAGGTTGAAAAGTACTGCCACCAATATAGTGAAATAATTTGGTAAAATTAATTTTCTTAGCTTTTTCAGGAGACTGACCCCAACCCTTAGACAAGATGAAATATTTGTCATAAAACAGCCTGATATTCACATATTCTGATCAGACAAAACGCAATAATGAGTGTGAGTTTAGTTTAATATGTGGTTTCTGCAGATGTTTAATCACCTTAGCTGAATACTGAAAGCCAGAACGTTTGTGCCAAATCCTCCGTATACATCCATAAAAAGTGACACATGCATCCCATATTGCCATCTGCTTGGCAGCAGTTTGTGGTGAACTCCTATCCTTTGCAGGTGTGAATTACACACTATGTTTCTGTCTTATTTGCACCAGTTTTAGGGTTGAAAAAGCTCTGCAAACCTTTTTCTCCAATATTTTTCTCTAGCATCGGCCTGTTTTAATACAGAAGAATGCAACGTACGGGGCAGATTGATAATAAGCAGCTTGGAAAAAAAATTCTTTCACTTTCAATTTGTAATAAATATTTTTAACACTTTAGTGGTAATTATAAAATTACTAGAATAAGTGGAAATATCTTGCCCTGTTAATAAATACAAAATGGATTTTTGCTCTACCTGACAACTACATTTTCTCTATTTTACTGCAAGAAAAATATGACAGACATCACTTCACATGTGACAAAAACTAAGGCAGGCAATATAAATCAGCACAGAAAGAAACAAAATAAAAAGTGGAGTTTGTGCACAATTACCTAATGAACAGCGACTGTGAATATTTGAGTGGGCTGTAGAGAGGACTGAGTAATAATGATGATTTAGCAGTCATGATAACAAACTATTCAAATTAAAAATGCTATTATTGCAATTGTCATTGTAATTTCCAATAGTTATAATTATAGTAACAGTAGAAACAGCTCTCGGTGGCTGATCCAGTTTTATCACAGTTCAACAGTTCTATTGTATTTAATATCATCAGTAAGAATAAGTGAGGATTGTATTTCTATGACAATGAAGACTGCATAGGGAAGTGCAGGGGGGTTCAAAAGACTCAAGGAGCAGATCCACAAGGCTAGTATGAGACATACTTACATAAGAAAAGATACAATAATTCGGGTGTAAGTAATATTATTATATTTTTTCTTCTGTATGCATCAGTGATGTGCGGGCTGACCCGAAGTGAGCGGGTGCCTGCAGTTGAAAATCATTGAAAAATATTTTTTATGATATTAGGGTTGCAGTCGGGTCATTAAAATAACCTGGTAAATACACTTTATTAACTAAATTTCCGTGAACGTTACAATGTCCTCAGTATCCTACAGTATAGAGGGAGCAAGAGAGAAAGTCAAGTTGGGAGAGTGGAAGCCCCAGAAACATACAAATAAAAAAGGTAAGGTTTGGGACACATTCACTGAGATGTTTATATATATATATATATATATATATATATATATATATATATATATATATATATATATATATATATATATATATATATATATATATATATATATATATATATATATATATATATATATATATATATATATATATATATATATATATATATATATATATATATATATATATATATATATATATATATATATATATATATATATATATATATATATATATATTTTTTTTTTGAAAATTTATTATTTATTAAAAAAAATTTTTTATCACTTCTGCAATATGAGACACCCCTAAAAAAACCACAACACCTATTTAGATACTGGGAGAGAATTAAAAAAAGAAATGGGTCATTTGTTGCCATTTTGATTGAGTTCAACTGTCACATCCATCGTGCTAGAATTGCTCTTGAATGGGCTGGAGTTGGACTCTGTCAGTGGTGTCAAGAGAGGCGGATGTTGTGACAAAAACCAAGATGTATTGGACAACTTCATGTACCCACCCCATGATGTGCTGTTCAGTCACAGGAGGATGTTCGGTGAAGAGACCGATGACACCTGAATGCACTGCTGAGCAACACTGGAAACCATCCCTGCCTGGAGCCATCAGACTGTTCAACCACACCTGAGAGCAGAATTAGAATTGCACACAACTGTTATTATATGATAATATACTTTCTACTAGAATTCTTCATGGAATTAATGTTTAATTGAGAAAAAACACATTGTTATTATTTTCATCCATATAGTACTTTTTAAAGATAACAAATTCACCATTAATGGATAATTGTTGGTTAATTTTCCCCAATGATAGATTCAGAAAATTTTGCTGATTTGCCACAACCTAAAACAACCCCAAATGGCTGTGACGCCCCTAATAAAAGACAATTTTAGACATATTTCCCCACTATTTCCTAATGATGACCACAGATAAATGAAAGAAAACATAAATAAATACACTTTTTTTCTGAGCCGTCTGAAAATCTTTTTTTTTTTTTTTGTCTAATATTGGGGCCAAATATAGAATTAAAATTGTGACAGTCAAAGGTATCCTAGTTTTCACCCTTGTGTGTTTCCTCTCAGCTTCATGAGCTCACACTTTCACTGTTGTGAAAGGCTCAGTTTATTTCGATATGTATGTATCTTTTATAGTCCATCCTCAGTTACTAGTCACCCTCGCTACTACCTGCTCCAACCAGAGAATAAAAATATATTTTTAAAAAAAGTCACAAGTAATTTTTATGTCCTTTTAACTATATTTGAAGCAAATTTGTGTAGAAAAATAATATAAAAATGTCTTTCGTCTCAGTATTTATTTTTAAATCAAGTCAAAAGTCCTTCCAAATTTGCTTCATAACATCTTCAGTCAACATCTGGTTTGAATTTTTAGCCTTGTGTCCTATTTTTACAGCCAGTATCATCGAAGCATCTAGATAGGAAAATGGCATGGTATCTTGGGCTATACTCTACTTCGACAGCTGTACCGTCACAACACAACAACAAACAAATAAATGGAAGTGATTACTTTACAGGTAAGAATGAAGATGACATGCTCTCATATTTCTATCTCCAACCCTGAATCGTATCATTTCAGCTGCTGAATTCTGTGTCAGTTTCTGTGCAATTTCCACACATTGCATAAGTAGCTGCAGCTCAGTCATAATTTTAGACATTACTGAACAGATAACACTTTCAGGAAATGTCACACATGTCCTCTAAGTGTCATTAACTTGCTGCTGAGAATCCACTGTGAAAGATCATCTTAAAAACAACTTAATCCATCATGTTTCCTGCATCAGGTAAAAAAAAAGAAAAAAAAGGCAGATGCCCAGAACTTTGAGTTTGTTTTCCTACTACATTAAGACAATATTTTAATAACGCTAAATACACTTTAACACTCTCAACACTTAAGCAGATAACACAACATTAACTGAAGTAAACTGCACCACAAATAAGCACATTTAAAGCGATAATCAGAAATGTGAAGCACCGTTTTTACTGATATTCACAGTATGAAAGATTTTATTACCACTGCTATGTCTTATGTTCTCATTATTGTTGTTTATACCATAGTTGTTTTTTTTCATCTTGTGTGGGTGCAGGTTTGGATGTGAGTTAACCTAGTTTGTTGTGCCTGTCACCACTTGTTCCTTCTGTTTTTGGATTAAAAATGGTCCTTTTGACTATACAAGTTGCCATCCCCCAGGGTTGCAGAGATGTTAGGGCTTTTGAATCCCTATTTAGACAATATACATACATATATAATATCATGCTAATTTATTATGATAAATAGATGCATTAAATATTTATCCTCAGAAGTTTTGTTTTACATTGATCTATAAATGATTAGTAACTTTTCTGTCTTCAAACGCATCCTGATAATTGACCTTGAAATGACAATTGACACAGATTCATTCACTCATTAAATGACTTGATAGATTATTTATGACAAAGTGAAGGCAGCTCAGTAACGGCTTATAATATTAGTTGGCATAATTTTTTTTTTTTTTCTTGTAATCTAAGGGACAGTTGTTCATTAATGTACACATCTCTGAGTGTAAAACAGACTGAGCTTGCATTCACAATTCTATTTGCTTTGAAAAGTGGGACTCCCCGCTGCGAAATTGAACGGGAGGAGAAGCCTCCCCAGCTGAAACCTCACAGTGGAATGTGTATATGTGTTTGGATCTTTGTGGTGCAGGCACAGTGCGCTCGGCAGCAATGATTAAATTTAGAAATTGGTGGGCTTATTCTGCCAGGAGTGTTCACATTACCATGCTGCTCGTTTAAAAAATATATAGCTTTGAAAGATGAAATGCGGGGGGGAAAAAAAGCACACACACCCTATTTCTCCTCAAGAGCCATATGTTCCCATTTGAGAAGCAGATACTCTGTTTTGCTGATGAATGTCTGATAAAAAAAAGCATTATCTCTGTGCAAAATGGCTGTAATTATCTTGACCTGGTGTCCTCCTGCTCAGTCAGTTCTTTGGTGCAGCGACATGGGGCCACAGTAATGGTTCCCGAATCATTTTCACCTTCACCACTGCCATGCTGAGAATTCAAATCACATAAAGAAAGCCAGGGTGCAGATTGGCTCCTAGATTAGCTACAACCTCCAAGGACGACCATCAGGCACAAAAATGATTTCCTCCTCCCTTGTCTCAAGTAGAGCCAGTAAAGCTTAGAATTATTTTCACTCACTTCAATTATTATGGCTATTAATTTCAATTATGTTGAACATAGTGTAATAAAACATGTAATTGAACTTAAGGGTTCTTTTTGCTAAAACATGACATTGATTTATTTGGAAGAAAAGCAGAAGAGCTGCTCCTCGTGGGCGTTTATGTTAGTTTCACAATCTGGTACTATTACACACAGACATATAGACGCCTCATAGGCTGTCGAGAGGCGTCCCTACAACGCCGCCATCTTGAAATGGGACCAGTGGAGGCAGCAGTGCATAGACATCTATGAAGGAAAGAGGTACTGACGAATCTCAAAGTGGAATTATTCGCTGAATTTTAAACCGATGGCCAAACTGTTTGATTTTTTAGGAACGTCACACGTGTAGCTACGATACAAGGTTTTTTGCAATGCTGGTTTTGTCTCTTAACACTTAAGCTCCACACTCTCTCCCTCCAGTTCCAGTATAGTTATTACCTCCACCAAGGAGGTCATGTTTGTCTATCTGTCTGTTAGTTAACAAGATAACTCAAAAAGTTTTTTTACAGGGTCGGTTAGTAATGGGGAGACCTGGAAATTATTACATTTTGGTGGTGATCCTTGGGGAGGGGGCGTCAAGATAACTCAAAAACTTATGGAGAGATTTTGATTAGATTAGATTTTCAGCATGCGTTGAGAGAGTCACAAGGAACAAATGATTAAATTTTGGTGGTTATCCGGAAGAAATCCTGGATTTGGGATCACTTTGAAATGTATTCTCCATTCACTGCAATGTAAATTTCAAAGTGATCCAGAATCCAGGATCTCTTCTAAAACACCACCAAATTGTAATAATTTATTCCTTGTGATACTACCAACACATCCTGAAAATTTCATTAAAATCCGTCCCCGGATCACCACCAAAATATAATCATTCCCAGATCTCCCCATTACCAACTGACCCTGTAAATTTAATCAAAATCCATCCATAACATTTTGAGTTATCTTGCTAACTAACAGACAAACAGACAAACTCTTGCAAAAACATAACCTCCTTGGTGGACCTCTCTTCAGTCGAAGGCGGAGGTCTGCCTTGGCGGAGGCTTGTGCTCTGAATGCTTTTCTAGTTTAAACAACAGACGAGCTTCACCAAAGAAGCCTTTGTTCAGCCTATGGTTGCTCTAATGAGCACTCAAGGGACACAAGAGTTACTGGGATTACTGTTCACAGGTAAGATGTATGTAAGGAATAACATATTGTTAGCAGGTTGTCAGACTAAGAGTTAAATAAACACCAACAAGACAGATAGTACCTCATCAGTCTGGCTTCTACCTATGATCTAACCAGCTCATGTGTATTACACAGCTGTTTACCTGTTACCAAATTGTCCCTCAGAGAAACCATCTGTCTTTAACTTCCTATCTCCTTTACAAAAGGTATATGTCTGACCTGGATAAATCATTCATACGTTTATATGATTCATTTCTCCATAATCAATTGAAAGCTACTTAATGTCACACTTTTTAACCTTTTCTTTTCTGTCTGCACGTGTAGTACAGTACACTTTCTGATGTGAAAAACTTCCTTAAAATGTTGTTTATGTTTCTTACATTTTAATCAGTACCATCAAGAAAAATAAATATAAAGCTGTCAAAGCAAAGTCAACAAATACCTGAGCATATTTGAATGTTTTGTTTGTTTGTTTTTCTCCATTTATATCTGTCTATCTAGCATGTCTGGCAATTGTTACAAACCCTATCAATATTGGTAGAGAATTGAGCAATTTAATTGTATCAGTACATCATTCCTCTATGGAAGTAATGAACTGTAGGAGCGAGTGGCACTGATCCAAGATGGCTGCCCTGCAGGGACACCGGTCGAGTGGGCGGCACTAGTCAATATATATCTAAGCTCTTACATATGATGACACTGCTATTAATTAGTAAACTAGTCTGAACAATTAATAAAAAATTAAATGTATGTTATTTTGTTTCATCCATTTAATTTTGAATTCGAATGTATATATGTGTAGGCAGGATTTGAATGAAACTTAAAACTCTATGGGGGGGTTCTCTCTCTGTCGGTACAGCTGCACAGCTACAGGTGCCAATGCTCAAATGAATTACCCAGGTGCCACAACATACCCGTGGCATGAAGCCAGGGTCATACCTGTGGTTTGTCTCTGGCAGTGGTCAAAGGGAAATTCTGTTCCTACTGCATTTCAGATGAGAGGGAAATGTGGTCAATAGTAAAATGACACGTCGGCTAAAAATAAATAAATAAATAAATAAATTCATGGTCGATTACTTTGACTAATCACGCCAGCACAACAATTTTGCTTCAATTTACTTCAAACTTGGCACATATACAGAGGTAACTGATACGCTGACATAAGCATACGCATAGACATGATGACATCAGCTGGATCAACGTCCAAATAGTTGCAAGACGAAAGAGGTGCAAGGTTTGCTGTGCCTGGCACCACTTGTTTGACTCTCAAAAGCATAGATTTTTGAAGAGTAGTTTATGACTTACACAACATTAGACTTCTATTACCACTATGTCATTGTTTTCTAAATATACAAGTAAACACTCTCCTAAAGAGAACAGATACTTTTGTTTTATACCTCCAAAAACCAGTGTGTGGAGGTGTGTGGCTGCTATGAATAAAAATATGGAGTTAATTACACAACTCAGTGGTTTTGGTGGGTACCTTATGGTTTCTTATTAGAAAATCCCAAGAGCGGGCACTGCTTACTCATAGAGTTATTTGCTTATGAGTTTTCATTTGCTTTATATAAAATCCAATCTCGCCAGGGGCTAATCAGCTGACTTCTACCCTGTTTAGACTGCTGTAGCTTTACTCTATTATGATTGATCAACTATTTATAATCAATTGTTTGGCATCAGATCAGAAAATGACTAAACAGCCAAATCATGCAGTTTGACGTAAAGCCAGCCTCTCATCTCTCCTTCAGGTTGCCAGGTCATTAATCTGCTTCTAATCACCACTGTGTCTACTGCTGCTCCTTTTCTGGATGTCAAAAACCCATTAGACTCTTTTAGATTGAGTGAAGTGTCCAGTCCATCATTTATAAACTCGGCCACCCCATCACATCACCAGCCCACTTAAACATCCTGTGAATCTTCCTGTCACTGACACCCAGTGGAGACAAACACAGTTAATGATGTGTCTTTACAGAGGACCATAGGAGTGTACGGCATTCCCAGAGACTTACGGTTGTGTTTCAGTTCTGCAGATAAAGAGGGTGACAGCAGAATGCACACAGATATGATGGACTGTTGTTTTGGCAGCTCCCCAAAGATGCAGTGTGAAGCCAAAGGGGACTGATCCAAATGCATGGAGTGTATATGTAAATGCAGGAACACAAGGGTGCTTTCACAGACTTCTATTAACCAAAGCATCCTCAGTGAGCGGAAGGGCTTCAAGAGTTGTTCAATGATCAGACAAGTACCTGTTGACCATTACCCTGCAACACAGGTGTCAAACATATACGGTCCATGGGCCAAAACCTGCCTGCCTACACTGCAAAAAATAAAATAAATGACTTAAAAGAACGTGGAAAAAAAGCTTCATTTGTTGAGCATATTACTTGCCATCAAAATAGAAAAACAACTTGTCAAGACATTGTTACATAAGAAATATATTCTTACTTTAAAATTTTTTTTAGTTGTACGTGTGTTTAAGAAAAGACTGACGATCTGAATGACACGTCATTGATAAGCTGAGTTATAATATTATTAAAATGCACTTGTTTTTCTTAAGAAATTTCAGGCTGTTATTCAGATTTTGAAGGATACTTTGTAAATGTAGACGTTTTCATGATGTGATTTTACTTTTTAAGGGCCAAGCACACAGGACTGTGGGATGTGAAATGCAAGTAATGACATTCCACAGTTCCAGTGGTGCTCTGAAACCCTATTGTTTTTGTTCTGTTTTTCATTATTTGCCTTTCCCGCTAAAACTGTTGCTATTGCCCAAACCGTGCATTGTTTGAAAATGCCATCTGATGGATTGGTTCAGACTTGTGCAGGTAACTCAGATGAAAAAATTCACACATACTAAAAAAATAAAATAAAATAAACGCATTTGGGGATAAAATTCGCAACCCGTACATCATATATTCAGTGAGTAATCACATGGGACAGGCCACGCCGATTACTCCCCCTGGAATTTTTGGGAGAAAAAGCACAAAAACTGTAAATCCTACTTTTTTTGAACTCGTCCTAAGATTTTAATCCAAACTGAGTGAATTATTTTTGTCTGAGTTTCCTGCACAGGTCTGGACCAAACCTCTAAATCATGATTTCAAACAATGCACAATTTGGGCTGTAGCAACAGTTTTATTGGCAAAGGCAAATGATGAAAAATGGAACAAAGACTAAAGGGTCCCACAGCATGGAACTGTGGAACACAAATGCTTGCATTTTGTGTCCCACAGTCCTGCGGGTGAGAACTTGCGTGGGCTCCAACAGGCCTGGGGTTTTACGGCAAGGGGAGGCTTGGCCCCCGTTATAACGGCTTGCAGTTCGAGTTTCACTTATTTTAGTAGCATGTTGCCCCATGGGAATCCATGAGTTCTAGATTTAGCAGTCATTATGCTGTAGTGTATTCATGAATGCTGTTCTGAAATGGTATACATACAAACCCAAATAGGCGAACAGTCCCGTTGGTTGTCTGATATACAGTAGTACATGGCCAAATCAGAGTAAATACTATACAGATATATATAAGCAAAATAATATTTAAAAAAAACAAAGCATGTAATATACACTCATCTTTATGTTGTATGTACGTCCATATATATTGTTATATCACCTCTTATAGGAGAAGATCACTTTTAATTGGATTATTCAGTGCGTGATGGGTACAGTGCAATAATTTGAATTTTAAAATGTATTTATTTATTTTAAATTTTTTTAAATCTGTAATTTTTAATTATAAATTTTACTTTTTAAATTTAATTTTATCTTCACTATGCACTTGTACTGTATATGTGTATGGCACTTCGTGTCTCTGTGAGGTCTCCCTGAAACTTTCTGTGCGGAATTGAAATGCATGATTGGATGAACTGCTGAACTGAATTGCCCCTAGAGGGACTAATAAAGTTGTTTGAATTTGAATTTGATGCATTTCAGCACCGAGGAACAATACAATGAATGGGGAGGATTTGAGATAAACAGAAAAGGGTATCAAGAAAAAGAAAAAAACAAAACAAGGGAAAGCAAAAACAATATAAACAAAAGCAATAAAAAAAGCAACAAGAAGTCACAACAGGAAGGCACATGGAGATGCGTGCACACAAACCAATATCTGAGAGGTCTGAAAGGCTATTTTATACCAAAATGACTAATACTGTATCTCCCAAAATATTGGTCCTATCAACTTGCCATTTTCGCTGGCCTGTTCCTTAACCAAAAATCTATCTATATGTCAAATTGCAGTACACACACACATCATGGCCACTTAGTTTTTATAACAGACTGGTTCAGCCTGTTTGGGATCATACTGTACTGACTACAGCCTCTGAACTAAAATGAGTTTGACACCCCTGTCCTGTAGAATCAAAAAGTGCAATGTTTGATTAAACAATTAGCAGAAAAAACACAATATAACAGCCCATGTTGTTTATAATGTCAGAATGTGTTACTGGTATCATTTGGACGTCACACTCGTACGGTTCTTTGTGTTTCCAGTTCCCCAGTTTGCTCAGTCACTCCGCATTGTAACACACAATATATAAACTGGTGATGCATCTGTACTTAATTGTTGGAGAAAGCTACAAAATTCAGAGTAATATAATGCTGACATATGGTTGCCTTCAGTGGCACAAAGGTCTGATTGAATGCATTTGATTGCCCCTATTGATTCGGCAATGGTGTGGCTGTTTTATCAGAAGACAAATTGCTTCTGCAGACAGAGCTTGGAGACTGCAGTCAAAGGTGCAGGACTGGATCTATCAGCAATAAACCCATCGACTTCCAAAATACAGGGGAAAAAAAGCTCACAGACTCCAGCTTTGATATGGCAGTGCAAATTAAGATACTGTTAGAAGTTAATTCATCTCCAAAACCTGAAAAACACAGATTTGTTTGGAGTTCAAGGGCAATAGAATAGAATACAATACAATACAATAGAACTCTATTGTCATTGTAAATACAATGAAATTCCATTTAGCAGCATCTCATCAGCACCATATCATAAAAACAATCTAAAAAACAATAAAAGAAAAGACAATATAAAAGACAATAATAATAAAAATCCAACATATATCAGCAGAGGTGAAAGACATGTACATACACACTATGGTTAAAAAAAAAAAAAAAAAAAAAAAAGGAGTAAGGAGTCAGACTGGACATGGTTTTTACTAGACAGTCATGACACACAGATTTTTATGTCACTTTTGCCCCATGAAAAGGATTATCTGCATGTTTTGAATGCAGGGCACATGCTACATGACTTCACAAATGCTGAAGGTGTCCAGTGTGTTACCTCTGACTGAACTACGCTGCAAGAATATCATTAGATGTTATCAGCCTGTAATATTTCCAAAAAGATATGTATAATAAAAAAACACTAAAATAAAAAAAAATTAAAAATAAATACAGCCATACCTCTACTTATGAAAGACCCAGCTAACGAAAAAAACGTTTTGTCTCTGAATTATGTTCACAAAAGGAAACTGAAACCTCAGAGACATAAATACAGTATAATAATGTACTGTATTTATGTCTCTGAGGTTTCAGTTTCCTTTTGTATACGTAACTATGTACTGTAGGTAGTATCCCATTGGCTATGAGGAAGCTACCCATGATGCTTTTTATTACCCTTTGACCCTCATTCATCACGGAGCTGCTGCTGTGTCTTTCGGTAACACAGACACTTCCACCTCGACCAGCGCTTTTAGGATCAAAAGTTCAGGCGAATGGTGCAAGAAGAGTATATGACCAGCAGACTATCATCAGCTTAAGGAAAGTTGTTAAAAACTAGGACTCCGCAAGCCTGGAGACGTGAACCATTCTACAAAACCTTAGTCTGCTACGCCGGTCAGATCCAACATCCATCCCACACAGTGGCTCTGCCTCCGGAGACATCAGACGCGTTGCAAGAGGAAGTAGAAGCACAGCAGTCGCGGTGAATTTACAGCTAAACTAAGAGCTAACCCGTTCCGACCGCTGCTTCCATCAGTCCTGCTCACCAACGTACGCTCACTGGAAAACAAACTGGACTACTTGAAGTTGGATTTAAACACCAAACATGATCCACCAGACTGCTGCATCCTCATTCTCACCCAGACATGGCTCAACTCTTCTGTCCCGGACACAGACTTTAGCCTGGACGGACTAACAATATTCAGGTCCAACAGAAGCCATGCTCTCACAGGTAAAACCCGGGTGGCGGTGTTTGTATCAACACAAACAACAGCTGGTGTTAACCTGGAGGGGCCTGAAATCTAAAGCTACATTTTCGTTTAACACATTTCATCCAAAATCTGTAAATTGTTATACTTTTTAAAGGGTTTGAGGGGTAGTATTGGGGGCCTTGGAATGAATTAGACCTTTTACATGTAAAACGCATCTCTATTTATGAAAAATTCATGTTAAGAAAACACTTCTGGAATTACTTAATTTCATAAGTAGAGGTACCAGTGTAAATAAAAATTAATACATTAAAAATCAATTTATACAAGTTAAAAAACTTGCAGGACTGGATCTATCAGCAATAA
Source organism: Siphamia tubifer (assembly GCA_020466265.1). Lineage (NCBI taxonomy): Eukaryota > Metazoa > Chordata > Actinopteri > Kurtiformes > Apogonidae > Siphamia > Siphamia tubifer. Next base: position 41,304,693 of record CM035803.1, on the reverse strand, counting down.
ATATGGCGGTGTAAATTAAAGATACTGTTAAACATGTATTCATCTCCAAAACATGTCATGAGCTGAAAAACACAGATTTGTTTTGAGTTCAGTGGCAATAGGAGTCAGACTGGACATGTTTTTTTACTGAACAGTCATGACACACATGGATTTTTATGTCATATTTTCCCCCATGAAAAGGATTATCTGCATGTTTTGAATGCCGAGCACACGCTACATGACTTCACAAATGCTGAAGGTGTCCAGTGTGTTACCTCTGACTGAACTACACTGCAAGAATATCATTAGATGTCATCAGCCTCTAATATTTACAATGTGATTTTTGTCCAGTTTAACCCATGAAGACCCAAAGATCCACTCCTGACCAAAACCATCTACTGATCTAAACTGTTTAATACCTGTTGATCCACTGGTGCTCCTGTCAATGCATGTCAATTATTGGTGTAAAATGCAGTTCATCATCTTTTCATGGTCATCAGATATGACCTACTTTGGACATTAAGAGGCTAAGTAGTAGCCGTG
>CM035803.1:41229171-41299171 GCA_020466265.1 Siphamia tubifer | reverse complement strand
AAATATATTCGAAAACTCTTCGAAAATACAGGGGAAAAAAACCACCAAGAAAATGTGACAAAATATCCCACACAGATGCAAAAATATGAATATATCTGATGTTTTCATGTTCATTCAACATTTTCAATGGTTTCCAAAAAAAACTAGAAAGAAAAAAATTGTTCCATTCAATAAGTGCATTTAAATTTTTAATCAGATTAATCTGTGTTAATTTTGGTATGATATCAGGAAAAAAAAACCTGCAATATATATACATTACAAAATGGGGAAAAAAATACCCAGGAGTATATAATAGCGGTGTGGTGTCGACACAAGTTGTCAAAAAGATTAGTGGTTGATGTATTATCCTTCTTGTTGCTGGAGTAATTAAATAAAATTAACAAATGAATAAAAATAAATATTACATTACAAAATAATTTTATATATATATATATACATATATATATACATATATATATATATACATATATATATATATATATATATATATAAATAAAAGAAAGAAAATTCCAAGGCACTCTCTTATAAGTGAAGATAAAAAAAAGCCTTTATTAAACTGGCTTGGTTGCCTTTTATTTTTTTTAACTAGTTAAAATTTCATTTTATGGTTTATTCACTTTTTTAAGGATGACACCTAGTGGAGGTTTTATTTATTACACTGCTATTATACACTTTACCTAATTAGCTCTGTTATGTGTAGGTTTGTGATTGGTTGGCTCTGTTTTAAATACCTCTTCCTGCTTTGTGACAAGTCTGACTCCCTGATGAAGGCCGTGATGGCGAAATGCGTTGGGGTTTTTATAAGTTTTTGTAACCAAGCCAGTTTAATAAAGGCTTTTTTTTTTATCTTCAATTATAAGAGAGTGCCTTGGAATTTTTCTTTTTGCTATTTTCCTATCCAATAGAGCACCTCTTATTATTATTACTACTTCATTTTGAGTCCAGGTAGCGCTCCTTAAGCAAACTTTTTAGTATATATATATATATATATATATATATATATATATATATATATATATATATATATATATATATATATATATATATATATATATATATATATATATATATATATATATATATATATATATATAGTCATAATGATTTCATGAGAAAAGGTGACCATATATTTATTCTAACTTTGTAGACAATGATTTCAGTTTTTATGGATCTAAATCATAAACATCTAAACTGCTCATATATTGGTGAAAATAATCAAAAATCTTACTAAGTGTCTTTTTCTTATTTCTAGTATATGAAAAATTAGCTAAAAATAATTGCAGGACATGCAATGTGACTATTGCGCACTACAGCAGCAGACATGTTTGTTTAATTCTGGTTAAAGCAGTCATTTTTTGGTTACGTAACAACTGGTGGAGTGAACTGATGACGTAGGCAACTGTTGAAGGGGGGTCCCAATTCATAGGGGTTCCTTTTCAAGCCCTACCCCTTATATAGCTCCATTTGAAGGGGTAGGGGTGAAATGAGTTACAGCTTTCGTCATTGTACTGACAAAACCAGTGCTTTTAGTCACATGATAAACACAGGAGTTAGTACATGATGGCTTGATGGTCTAATAATTTTTTCATGGTTGTCATTAACAGTTACTGATTGAGGATAGTTACAGATAAAGGCATCAGTTGCTAAATAACATTTTTAAATAAGAAATAAGCACTTTCTTATTCCTTTCCAAAGCAGTTTGTTTGTTTTGTCCCATCACTGACTTGTGTTTGTCTGCAACAAAAACAACAAAACAAAAACTCAAACATTTTATGGTGCAGTCTGTGGAATGAACCATCTGCAAATGAGTTTGTTTTTTATTGTTTTTGTTTTTTTTTCCACCTTGTTGTTATACTACTAAAAGGTTGGCTCCCCGAACGACAAACAAGAGAATGAAAATTGTAATAATTGCAAGAGAAGGTGCATTCAAGTATGAAATGAGCAATTTTCTCTAGACAAATTTTATATATTTGCAAAACTTTCATATTTTGCAACTTCACTGTAAAATCCCATTTGTTTACTGACTGTTTTGTTTTTCCCTAAAACGCCCCAGGACACAAGGTGCAAATGTGTTTGTTTTGCTTTGTGTGTGCAGAAATCAGGCGAGATTATATTATATCATCAGTGGTGTCAGTGATAATATCCATAAATCTTTTGTAAAACGTGAAACATTATTTAAAAATCCAAGCACATGAAGGAATTTGACAAAAAAAAAAAAAAATAGAGAATGCACTTTGCCTAAATCTCTTTTTTTTAGTTGACGTTTATTATGATTATTATTATTATTAATTATTATTATTATTATTATTATTATTATTATTATTATTATTATGCATTTATTTTAAATATGGAGTGATAAAAACTTCTTTATTGCTGCCAGTCGACAAACACAGTACTGAAATAACAGTACAAGCAAATGACTACAATAAACATGAAGAGAACAAGAAAAATAAAATAAAAGACCGTCAAAGTTGCAAAGGAGTGAAAAGGAGCTTATGACCTCTCACCTCTATTGTATAAAACCAGCAAAGAAAAAACACACACACACACACACACACACACACACACAGGTCATTTCCTTTAGTTTTTTCCCCCCTACAAAAGTCTTTACAGAATTCTACTTTAAATATTATCACTAAATAAATTGTATATCCACCAATAATGGTTGCTGTTCATCTTATTCACAATTTATGTTAAATGTTCATTAAATGATTCCCACACCATCAATTATTGATTTACCCAGATAGAGATTCACATGTTCAACTTGAATCAATATTAAACAAATCAGTAAAAACTTGCAGATTTTTTAAAAATGCTAAATGTATAAATATTCATATAATCAGTTGCTTTAGTTTATACATATTATGACAGTTCTCTGCATTTTAAAATTTTTTTTGGAAAGGTAATATTTGTGATGTCACCATAACAGAGTTGACAGAATGTACTCGTCGTTTCAGTTAGACTATTAAAAATGTTACGTGTTTAGGCTCAGCAAATACTGGAAGTGTAAAATTGTAAGTATTCTCTCTGAGAGAAAAAAAAAAAAATACAGTTTTTTAATTTTTTTTAAATTTTGTCTAAACTCAAAATGTTCTGAAATGGGCCATATACACACAAACATACATACCCTTGCATATATGTGCATGAATACAATCATCACAGAGTGTAGGCAATGCTGCAAAGGTGAAAAGACTGAAGCAACACGGAGGGAGTCAAACCAAGGTGCTACTTTGATGAAAATTAAAAAAGAAGTTTTTGACATGTAAAGAGCATGACGTCCATCATCGTCTTCCTCACAAACCCTCTGTCATTCAGCTACAGTAGATTGTTCCAGTCTCATTAATATTTGATATTCTATCTGTCAGTCAGACTTTAAATGAAAAAGGGAAGAACTGATGTAAAGCTAAATGTGTCTTTTAGGTCAGAAACTGCTTTCACTGACAGTGGGTGGATGGCAACGACCTTGCCAGAACTGAGACGAGTGGAAAACCATTTGGAATAAAAAATGTCCATCCGAGGCTTAATTAGCGACAGTCAGATGACATGATTTAAGGAAAGGTCACTTTAGCACATAAATGCACTGAATACTTGTAGATATAGTTAAGACTTTGTACCCCTGGAGACGGGGAAAGGTCATTTGCTATTGACCAGCCTTATGTGCACATATCCATTGCCAAAGAAGTGAAACATGTCTCGAAAAATAGAAACTCTGGTCATTTTTAAACGTCGTTGATTGAGCCTGAGGACTGGAATGACACCAATGAACCTATTGATTAAGGGGGATTTTTTATTTTTCAGCAGTTTTATCCTGCTTGAAAAAAAGATTATTACATAACTGGTTTCATACTGTCAAAGCCAGACCTAAAAGCATTTATTTGAAATATAATTCAATGTGAAGCGCAGCATTTATGTGGAATTAAAGATGGTTCAATATTAATGGAAAAGTGTGATGAAATTATCTGTATAAGAAGGAAAATGGCAACGAATGAGGGAATATATATGTTTTAGAACAATAGTCCATCATCGATCTCTCGACTTTTTGAAAACACGTGAAGGTGGTGCATGGTACTGTAGTGCAAAATATAACATTTATTTATGTCTTTAGGTCTTACTCCCTGATGAAGGCCATTTGTGCCGAAACGCGTTGGGGTTTTTTATATGTTTTTATAGGTTTTGTTAACCAAGCCAGTTTAATAAAGGCTTTTTATCTTTCACTTTTAAGAGAGTGCCTTGGAATTTTTCTTTGATTTATTTATGTTTATTTGGAATAATTATAATCTGTTTCAATTTTTTATTTTTTTTTTATTAGAAAGTCTTAGGTTTAAAGTTAATCTCCAAACAGTTAATTTAAACATTAATACTTATATCTTGTCATTTTCCCAACATATCAGAATATTTAATCGGACACGACTCCCAATCAATGCCATCTTGGAACTTGTACTTAATAATTTGTCGACCTGTAAATCGCTTGTAGAAGTAATCAAGGGGGGGGGGGGTATAACAACAACGTAACAAAACTGATTTCTTTTAAAAAATAAACAAATAATTATATATACATAGTTGATTTCCATTGACATTTACAAATAAATAACTATATTAAGGATATTGATCAACATTTCAGCTTGATGAGGCAATGAAAATTGGTCTCGAATTCTGTTTCTGATTGGGTGGGCACAGCTGTCAATCAGGGTGGGCCTCAAACAACCCAGGCCCACCCATAGATCCACCCCTGCCTCATCTGTCCAAATAAAATTCTTGTTGGTAGCCGTCAACTTGGTTGTATTCCAACAGAAAAGGACATGCAACTGTGTTCTATCAGAGTGCCCTCTAGTGGCCTGGCATGCATACCCAATCGTATTTGCCTGTTGCATCTTCATATAAATAAGGATTTCCTCCTAAAAACTGAAGACGAGACGCCACTTTTGCGTCTTCAGTTTTCATCCTCTCCTCATAAATGTAGCCTTAATCATGATTAATCAAAATCAATCCAAAACAACCCTGTGATTAATCTGATAAAAACATTTAATTTGACATCCCTACTTTTTAAAATGGGGTTTTAGCCAGACTCAGGCAGTAATTGGAATTTCTCCAAGTGCATGTGAACGTACTGACTAATACTAAGATGTCACAGTCACTGAATGACAGTCAGGACCACACACACACACACACACACACACCTCCATCTACCTCCTTCAGTTCTGTTCCACACAGCGGTCCTTAGATATGTCAGAGACGAGTGGAGGTTCTCACTCCAAAGAACCATGAGCATCAGCGCAGCAGGTCGGGACTGCCAGGGGGTTCAGACTGACAAGAGAAACAAACCCCAGAGCTTCTGGGATGAAAGAGAATAGGAGTTAATGAGCAAGGAGCTAGCATTACTGCAAATACTAAACTCACACAAGCTGCACGTTTTCTTTGTGAACCTCAAACACCTGCCCTGTGTTACTTTTAAAAAAAAAAAAAATAAAAAAAAAATAAAAATAATATATATATATATATATATATATATATATATATATATATATATATATATATATATATATATATATATATATATATATATATATATATATATATCCAGGAACAGCTAAGGAAACACACTGGTTGACTCAAAAAACAAAATAGAACCGAATGCTCCAGGTTCAATAGGTCTTTCAGGAAAGTAACTTAAAATTGTAGAAACAAAACTAACTAAATAAATAATAATAATAATAATAATAATAATAAACACCCAGCAGTTGTTTTCCTGTACAATTAAAACTCCTGTTCTGTTCAATTGTCAGGAACAGTAAGAATGTTCCTGGGTCAGTTTGACCTGGTGCATAATTAATTATCCAAAAGATGTATGAAGCAAAAAAAAAATAAAAATCCTGACAGTACCGTATTTTCTGGCCTATAAGCTGCTACTTTTTTCACGTTTTGAACCATGCGGCTAATCTGTGGATTTTTCTTCTACCGCTAGGGGCGCTCCTATGGAGCTAAATCCAGGCAAAATGTTTTGCTAATTTGAAAAAAGAATTGTAATTGAAAAACAAAAATTCAAAACTGAAAGTTCAAGTTTTGATCTTGAACTTTGAAATATACAACAATGTATTCAAACTAAAAATAAGTGTAGAAAAGGTTTTTTCAGGTTAAATATAATTTTGATTCAGTTTTGGAATTTTTTTGAATAAATTATTTATTTTCATTTTTCACTTTCATATATATTTTGATATTTGAGGTCTTAATTTTTTCAGTTGCAGATTTTATGTTTTCAGATTCAGATCTTATTTTTTTATAGTTTCAAATCTTATTTTTTGGTTTCAGATTTTTTTTTCCACTTTCAAATCTTTTTTTTTTTCAGTCTCAGACTTTTGGCCCTGATGTTGCGTGGGGGGCGTGGCATCAACTTAGAGGGGCGTGGCATCATGAGTGACAGCATAACAAAGACGGCTGAGGACCTCCCTCAATCACGTTGCCTTCAGGGAACGTAGGAACTGCGACAAGTTTGACTCTACACTTTCTATACACCACATTCATGTGATTGGCAGTTAAAAAACTGACGCCAGTGACAACGTTGTGTTTAGCAAACTGTTTTAGAACCTGCTTGGCTCTAATAGCAGTATAAGAGCAATAAACTATGCCAGATTGTGAAGTTAAACATCTACAGTTTAAGTGTTTGTTTCCCACTTCCACATAATACCATGAACGCAGCACAGTGTCCGTTTGCGATCATGGCGTCCGCTCCACCGGGACCACCTGTTGGCGCCAGCCAGGTAAGAAATGTTAGATATTTTTGAATAGATACTCTGTGAAATCATCATAAATGTTATAATGATGGGTAGTTTGTGTAACATAGGGACATACATGAAGGGAAAAGTGGGGAATTGGCGTTAGCATTAACTATGCTATGTAAACTAACTCCATGAAAAGGTGACGCTAATAACTGTTAATTTAGAGAGAGGTTCTGTATGAGCACATTTATAAGGCTCTGTGCAGCTGCTGCCACTGTCGAGTTATAGTCGACATTCTGGCAAACACAGATGTAAACAAAAACAATACACATTAAAGGCAAAAACCTTAGCTTTTAGCTAGACACTGTAAGGAGTGTATAATTATGGAACATTATTAGCATAAAGCTAGTTAATGCTAACGCCAATTCCCCACTTTTCCCTTCATGCATGTCCCTATGTTACACAAACTACCCATCATTATAACATTTATGATGATTTCCCAGAGTATCTATTCAAAAATATCTAACATTCCCGGTGGAGTGGACGCCATGATCGCAAACGGACACTGTGCTGCGTTCATGGTATTATGTGGAAGTGGGAAACAAACACTTAAACTGTAGATGTTTAACTTCACAATCTGGCATAGTTTATTGCTCTTATACTGCTATTAGAGCCAAGCAGGTTCTAAAACAGTTTGCTAAACACAACGTTGTCACTGGCGTCAGTTTTTTAACTGCCAATCACATGAATGTGGTGTATAGAAAGTGTAGAGTCAAACTTGTCGCAGTTCCTACGTTCCCTGAAGGCAACGTGATTGAGGGAGGTCCTCAGCCGTCTTTGTTATGCTGTCACTCATGATGCCACGCCCCTCTAAGTTGATGCCGCGCCCCCCACGCAACATCAGGGCCAAAAGTCTGAGACTGAAAAAAAAGATCTGAAAGTGAAAAAAAAATCTGAAAGTGAAAAAAAGATCTGAAACCAAAAAAATAAGATTTGAAACTGTAAAAAAATAAGATCTGAATCTGAAAACATAAAATCTGCAACTGATTGAATAAATAATTTATTCAAAAAAATTCCAAAACTGAATCAAAATTATATTTAACCTGAAAAAAACCTTTCCTACACTTATTTTTAGTTTGAATACATTGTTGTATATTTCAAAGTTCAAGATCAAAACTTGAACTTTCAGTTTCGAATTTTTGTTTCTCAATTACAATTCTTTTTTCAAATTAGCAAAACATTTGGCCTGGATTTAGCTCCATACGCTCCAACCAGAATTACAATCAAAACTATGATAAAACAAATCAATGCAAAGAAGAATACGCTACTTTTTCTTTAGCAGATAGAACACGGATGACAAATTAGCAACTGTAAATTATTTTTCAAATCATCGCCTTTTCGTGATGGAACCCACACAAAGAACTTTGTGTGCTCACACAGGTAAAACCTGTGGGGCCGGTGTTTGTATCTACACTAACAGCTGGTATTAGCCTGGACGGGCTAAAATCAAAATTTACATTTTCTTTTAACACATTTCATACAAAATTGGTACATTTTTCTTAATCATTTTTAAAGGGTTTGAGGGGTAGTATTGGGGGGGCCTTGGAACAAATAAGGCCTTTTACATGTAAAATGCGACTATTTATGAAAAGTGCACATTACAAAAACACTTCTGAAATGAATTAATTTCTTAAGTAGAGGTACCACTGTAACCTGACATGTCTGACAACCTTTTAGCTCCAGTTTGACTGTTGGGTTAAATTAACCTGGACTGTATCTATGTGATAGAAATATGAAGGGTGTGATGACAAATATGTGAGATGAACAATTTTCATATTATATGATAATTACACGCATTAATGGGAGCAGAAGAAGTGTCATATTGAAAAAAAATACTTTTATGTATTTTTTTCCTCAATATTCAAACCTTAAAACGGATCAATTTGATCCATAAAATAACAGGAAGAAATGATTTTGAACGCCAGCCGTACGTCATTTGAAGTTTTAGAAAAACAAGTGCATAATGCTATGAATGAATGGATGCAGTGGTGGTAGAAAAATTAAGGGGCATTGTAATTATGTCTGGAGATTCCAGTACGCTTGAAGATAATTACATAATTAATCCTCCATTGCTGTCAAGTGAGCTAAACTTGCCACCCTCTCTCTCTTCCATTGCTTTACTTGGAGGGTTATTTCCATATAGACATTAGCACAGAGAGAGAGAGAGAGAGAGAGAGAGACTAACTGTTTTCCCATTATTGCATTGGCACATGCCCCAGAGACTATGGGCCAAAAAACAACTTTATCCAACTCGTTAAAAAAAAAAAAAGGTACTATAGTGTGGCCACCTATGTATACATTATATATAATTTAGCTATATTTATTTAAATATATATGTAATATATACACAGAATATATATCTAGTATTCATACTTTGTATCATGACTGCTGTATTTCTAATATTTATATCTCATTATCATACTTGAAAGTTAAATGATTAAAAATGTACTTTTTTCAGTGAGCCCTCTTGAGTTATAAAATCCTTTTTTATGGGATTATAAGGTTATGTGCTGTATTTTGGCATCAAAGGTTCCAAATTTATGGATTTTCATAAATGGGGTTTTTGATCATATTTGATCCTATTCCTCAGTTTGGATGATTAATCAGTGTCAGTCGGATGTTTTACACTTAAAGCACTAATTTTAGGAAAATATGGACCAAGGTAGAAACAGGTCAAGACTTATAAAAAAATATAATTTAAGTTAAGTTAAGATGTTTTGGTTCGATTTTTTTTTTTAATTTAGGATACAAAATACTTCATATACAAATAAAGCCTAAACTATCTACTATTATTCTGGGAACTTTAAATGACCGTAAAAAAAAAATAGTTCATGACAATGTTTTCTATCCTACCCTCATCACCGCAAATAAAAAAAAAATAAATAAAAATTAAAAAAAAAAAAAAAAAAAAAAGACTCCTTATGCATTGGAAAAAGAAAGAGGTTCCCTCCATAAAGAATGTGGCTCAGTGACCTGACTAACTTTTTCATTTGGAGAGAATAAGATTTACACTTATAGAAAATCTCTCATATTTAAATAAAATTTGGTCACCTCTCATTCTCATAGTAAAAGCTATTTTCCTCACTTCAACAGAACAAAATAAATAAATAAAGAATGGTTTACTTTAAGCTAGGTCAGGTGGGGTGGGATGAGTTGGGGATTGGGTTTAGGAGCATTTAGGAGATAATAAATAACTGACTTTCAGGTGATTGATAAGTTTAATGTCACAGTTGAAACTCGGAGAGATATTTTCACATACGTTTTTCATTGAGTTTACAGATAAGGGTGGGTGTGTGTGTGTGTGAGAACATTACACAACCCCCCCCACACACACACACACAATTTAGATTTTTTTTTTCTTTTTTCGTTTTGTGCATTGAATAAATGCTGAATGAATATTGACTAAATATGGATTAATATAATTAATTTCAAATGTCAGTAAAAGAAAATTACATCATTGTTCTTGGGACGGGGGAACCACATAACAATAAGGTGATGATGGAAAATGACAATATATACAATTACTCGCAATATATACAACTACTCCTTTTTGATGAATTAAGATGATGGGGGTATAAACAGTAGAATCACAAACAACCAATTGTTGTGTGAAAATGAATGACTATGTTTTGGTCTGATGCAGCAAACTGGAAAAGAAATAAAAACTCACTACTACACTTATTCTCATTTTGGTTAAACTAGCTTCAAATCTAGTACTTTTAAACTTCAACTATTTAGCATTTATTCAATGTTACAAAATGCTTCTCAGAGCTTATACCTTTACTTTTACTTTGCCAAATACTTTTAACCTTAGGAACCTTAATGCAGTTATGGCCAAGTTAAACTTGCCTTTTAGGACTGTATTGTTAGAAACGTAAGCACATCATTTTCTTCAAACCCAACTCCTCCTTTTACCTGTAACATCTACTCGAACATTTTGACACAGCGTCATGCAACATTTGTCTAATTATTCTCATTGTGTTTCTAATGCATTATCAGTGTATTTAATAAACATTTTTTTTATTACAATAGATTATATTTATTCACTCAATATACTTATTTGTTGTTACTTAGAACAAATACTCTGCTGCCTAACTTTAAATACATCTGATATTCTTTTTATCATCCATTGAGTATTTCTAATTGCAGTTTAATTAATTGTAATTTAATTTTCTTGACACTCAAACCACACATAAGTTTCAACAAGCACAGGTGTCATATATGCATGTGAACATTGAACCAATACCCACGTAACATTATTTTACTGTAATAGTTTTATATAATTTCTCTGTCACTTATTCTTTAATTCAAAATGCTTAATACATACTAAAAAAAATTTGTCTCTGTTACATCACACTTGGAAACCGTTACATCATTATCATGCTTCTGAAGACATAACCTGTAAGATCTATGTAATACATTTTTTCCTTTGAAATATCATACTCATTTCACTCAACATTTGCTTACCTGGTTCATTCGATAGATGTAGGTGGAGTCTTGACTGGAGCTGGGCTTCCCTCAAATTTTCTTTTCTTGTGGGTGGAGTCCAGGTTTTCCCTCCAAAAGAGGTCTAAACACTTGCAATAACAAAACTGACCAAAGGAGGCGCACCAATACATTTATGCCAGCAGCTGAAGCCTGTCAAAATGGCAATGGGGTCATGGGAAATTCTCCAACCAACAAACTCAAAAGAACCAACTAACAAACAAAAAAGCTAGTTAACTCCAACACCACAATTAGCTTAGCAGAGCTAGCCCCCTCCAACAAACAGCAAAGCTAGTTAACTCCAATACCACAATTAGCTTAGCAGAGCTAGCCCCTCCAACAAACAGCAAAGCTAGTTAACTCCAACACCACAATTAGCTTAGCAGAGCTAGCTCCCTCCAAAAAACAGCAACGCTAGTCACCTCCAAACAGCAAAGCTACCCCTCCAACAAACAGCAAAGCTAGTTAACTCCAACACCACAAGTAGCTTAGCAGAGCTAGCCCCCTCCAACGAACAGCTAAGCTAGTTAACTCCAACACCACAAGTAGCTTAGCAGAGCTAGCCCCCTCCAACAAACAGCTAAGCTAGTTAACTACAACACCACAAGTAGCTTAGCAGAGCTAGCCCCCTCCAAGCAGGAAAGCTAGTCCCCTCCAGCACCACAATTAGCTTACCCGAGCTAACTCCCTCCAACAAACAACAAGCGTTTACCTTTCCCACCTCCCACTTTTAAATTAGTTCCTACTATCTCCTCAAGCCCCCCTCCCCGCAACTGCCTCACCAGCACCAGTCTCTACCTGCTGTTGCATCTACAATTGATAAAAACATGACTCACTGTCTCAGAAACTTGACAAAATGCGTACAAACGTTCTGTGTTTCCCAAAACAAACCACTTCTTCGTCTTCATCTAGATTCATGCCAGCAGCTGACACACACCACCTGTCAAAATGGCAATGGGGTCATGGGAAATTCTCCAACCAACAAACACTTAAGCTCCTACACTAACTGAGAAACTCACCTTTCTTTGTCTTCTTTTTGGATTTATTTTTAATGGTTGGCAAAAAACTGTTAATGTGCATTAGCACCACTTCCTGTTATTGAGTGTGAATCAGGATGACTCTCCCAAAACTGACTGTGGAAACTCTCACCGTCATATACACATAAGCTCCACCCACAATCAGCCCAATCAACTTCACTTCACACACAACCAACAATATTTACATATCACAAAACCCAAATTGAAATAATATTCAATCAATTAAACAATGACACTAATTACATTCCATACTTCCAACATAAACACAGAAATAATCCCTGAAACAATAGATAAATGTCTCTTCCGGGTCATGAATGGTTTAGTCCAGGGTCCATGAAGCCCGCCAATTTTGGTATATAACCAATGACGAGGGTACAGGTTGGTTCTTTCTTGTCTGCACCAGGTAAGTGTATGTGTGTTTGAGGGCGTGTGTGTGGGGAATTGGTTGCTTATTAAGAACACATAAAGAATGTCCACTTTTAATTATATGTTGCAGTAGACACGCGCTTCACTCTAGACATACCGAAAAAAGGGAGGGAAAAAACATGCGGTTAAGGAGATAACTGAGCGCAAATGTGCACCGGGTGTTTTATAAACAAACCGTAACCGAGGGCTTTTTTTTTTAGCTAACCCGCCTGCAGCTCGGACCATAATAAATATATTTGAAAAGAACGGACCTAACCCGCGTTTTAAAAAAATATCCGATGGTCTTTATAAACATTAAATGACCTTACTCACATAGGCTTCCTGCATTTATTTCCGTGTTAAAATCCGATGTCATTGGGGTCGGCAACCTGTAACATCCAGAAAGCCATTTGAACCTGGTTTCTATAGAAAAGAAAACACCGGGAGCTGCTTGTCATTTTAAAAAATATCAGTGAATGTGTCTCAAAACTTACTTTTTTGTTTCTATGTTACCGGAGCTCCCACTCTCCTAACGTGTCTTTCTCTCTTGCTTCCTTCATACTGTAGGTTACTGACGACTTTGTATGTTACCTTCACGGTCATTCACTTAATAGAGCGTATTTATCAGGTTATTTTAATGTTTATCTCAAACTATAGCCACCGCGGGCACGCGCTCACTTCAGGTCAGCGCACACATCGCTAACACGGTCACAGCCACAAACATAACTCACTACAAATGTGATTAAAACATAACCTTCCCGGGTTTTTTTTTTTAGTATAACCGCACAAATGGTACAACTTTACCACAAACGTATTAACAGTCGATTCACAATGTATTAATGTTTGGGATTATTACGTTAAAAGCTACGCATTTTAATTACGTGTTTGGCGTTACGTTATTTTAGAACGTAATGTTTAGAACCGATATTTTTCCCGCGTTAGTATTTGATTTACCTGGGATAATTTTGAGCTGAATGTGGTTTTCAGTCCGACCCCCTTCACCTGTAGAACTAGACTATGGGAGCAGGCAGGGTTCAGGTATGTGGATGTTCCCGCGTTGACTGTATTTTTCTCCTCCTGTCACAGTGAAGCGTTTGTCCTGTGGGTGAGTCCACACCGGAGACCCCCCCCCCGTCCATCACCGCGTCCCGCTGGGGCTTCACCGGTTTGCTGTCCGGTCTGGAGGTGAGTTAGAGTGTGTGTGTGTGTGTGATATGGCAAGCCAAAGTGTTCACATAGCCACGCGTTGTGTTTATTATATCACGTGTTACAGAACGCGTTCAGGCACGCGCACTATCGCAAGCCAAATGTGTCACATTTACGCCAGTGCTTAACGCGTAAAAACTGGCGTTTTTACCAAGAGAACGCACGTAAAAAAACCGAGCATTTGTCCAGTATGATTATAATGTCCATTCTTCTTTTCTTCAGTGTTTGCACTCAATCGCTGATCAACACAGTCAGACCAGAGCAATTGAGTACAGATCAGTTTTGAAGTAAACTCCGCCGAGATTGTAGTAATGTTGTCATACTGTCACAAAGCCTGTTTGTTATTTTTAGGAATATAGCATATAAATGCAGTTAACTGTTGTTTTTAATTGTTTCATGTCATGAAATAGTGGTGCACCATGTCTTTGTGGACGGAAATACTAACTTTCTTTAAAATTATGTGCTGGTATGTGTAGCCTGCCGATAGCTCTTTCAATCTGTAGATGGCGCCATACAAAATGGAAGAGGCTCCAGTAAGAGAGTGAACTTTTTTTATTTTAATATTTATTTATTTTTTTAATATTCATGTAGATTTTTTTTTTTACAACATTTTCAAAAAAGCTAACAGGTTGAAAGCATTTTTTTCCCCACAGGATTGAAAATGTTTGAACAAACTGTATTAAGTAGGTTAATACAAGTATACAACAGTAAAGAGGCAAACAAAATATAAAAAAAACATACATAAATAATAATAAAAAGAAAGTACAGATCTAAGTCACTGACCGTAAAAAATTGAATGAGGCTTGTAGCTGCTTTGCTTTTGGTGTGATTTATTCATTTATTTATTTTTAAAGAATTCAATAATAGATACAACTATAATGTATAAAGTCACAGTTCTTTCTGAAGTGACTGATTTTTTCATACCGTCATATCTGTTTTGTTTGTAAAAGTAATAAGTCTATTCTAAGAATGTAAGGAGTATAAATTTACAGATATTTATATAAAAACTGTAGGGAGTAACAGTTAAAAGTTGCAGGAAATATTAATACTTGAGTACTGATACCTTAAAAAATGCCACTTAAGTTGAGTAATGAAGTACTTTTACTGAGGTACTTTACACATCTGGTAAATACATTATAGTTTTACCTCACAATTTTGACAGTTTATCTTACTATTTTCACTTATCTCATGATTTTTACTTTTTTCTTACAATTTGGACTTTTTAATTTCACAATTTTGACTTTGAATCAGAAAATTATACATTATCTCAATTGTGACTTTTCTTTCCCTATTTTTTCCTACATTTCCTGCCCATATCCACAAAACTGAGTAACTGACTCAATCAAATTATCTACACAGTATTTCACTTTTAAATGCTTTTGAAACTTTTCTGATTGTATTTTCTGAAGTATTATTGCATCCATGGCCAAAAAAAGCAGTTTTACTTTAGTAATTTATTAGTTTAGTTGTACTTTTTTCTTTTTACATCAGAAGCAGAGTTGAATCAGTACTTCTACTTTTACCAGAGTATTTTTTCACACAAGTAGCTATACTTCTACTTCAGTAAAGAATGTGAATACTTTGACCACCTCTGATGTTTACTGAACATCCTGTATTCCCTGCCTGTTTAAATGAATTTGAATTATTAAGAAAAAAACCTAAGCAATATCAAAAGCAAAACAGCTACAAGCCTCATTCAATTTTTACAGTCAGTGACTTCGAACTCTACTTTCTTTTTATTATTTATGTATTTTTTTTTATATATATTTTGTTTGCCTCCTTACTGTTGTATACTTGTGTTAACCTACTTCATACAGTTTGTTCAAACATTTTCAATCCTGTGGGAATAAAACAATTGCTTTCAATCTGTTATTTTTTTTTTGAACATGCTGTAAAAAAATACATGAATATTAAAAAATAAATAAATATTAAAATAAAAAAAGTTCACTCTCTTACTGGAGCCTCTTCCATATTGTGTGGCGCCATCTACAGATTGAAAGAGCCATCGGCAGGCTACACATTCCTGCACATCATTTTAAAGAAAGTTAGTATTTCTGTCCACAAAGACATGGTGCACCACCATTTTATAACATGAAACAATGACAAACAGTGAATTGCATTTATAGGCTATATTCCTAAAAGTAAGAAACAGGCTTTGTGACAGTATGACAACATTGCTACAATCTCAGCGGAGTTTGCTTCAAAACTGATCTGTACTGAACTGCTCTGGTCTGACTGTGTTGATCAGCGATTGGGTGCAAACACTTCAAAAGCATTGGCTGAAGAAAAGAAGGATGGACATTATTATCATATTGGGAAAAAGCCCATCTTCTACGTGCGTTCTCTTGGTAAAAACACCCGTTTTTTACGGATAAAATGTCAGTTTTAACGCGCTAAGCACTGGTGTAAATGTGACACATATGGCTTGCGATAGCACACTGTCATGCGTTCTATATGGTAATGATCTCCTCCCACTGACTTTCTCCACCAATTAATTTGTAGTGCTTTAAGCCAATCACTGGCCAACACGAGTCCAGAATAGCTGAGCACTTATCTTACCCTTCACAAGCCAAGTGCTTTCACTCAATGTTTAATTTTTGCTAAATATTTCTACTTTTCCTTAATCTACTTTATTTATCTTGTTTAACCTTAATGTGTCTATTCTTGCGTTTTTTTTAAATTGTATTTTAATTCTTATTTTGTTGTGCTAATCTAACAAATGAGCTGGCTGTATGGTTGCATGTTTTGCCACTAGATGGTGAAGTAAGACGATGATGATAGGAATACAGTTTAATCTTCAATGCAAGTGAAAGGTGCAAAACAATAGAAGATGAAATATGTCAGAATCAGAATTCTTTATTTGTCACATGTGGATGAGCATCTACAGTGAAATGGGAGCGACACTCCCTTAAGACCGTGCAAAGATGCAAAATATAACTATACAAATATACAACTATACAAGTGTACAAATATAACTATATACAAAAATATACAAGATAAGAAAGATTAGAATAAGAATAAGTAAAGTATAAAGTAAGTAAAGTATAAATAAGAATATAGAGAAAGATATGAATAAAAATATAGCTTGGAGGTAATATAAATATGAACATGGTTATGCATATTACTATGTGCATCAAGTGTCAATTTCAAGAGTACAACAAAGAGCAAGGGAGACCAAAGGTGTCAATGGTCCTGTCAATCGCACGTATGACATGTTCAATTCAAAACTTGAAATCCTGAATGAATGTCTGTGAATTATACTTGTCCTGAGAAAAACTGTAACTAATCATATGTGTGCAAATATTATTGCAAATAGATCTCTATCGCATAAATGTTTCTTTTGTTTCACCTTCTTGATGACAAATATAACCAATAAAATCTGATTAAAGATTCAGTTTTATGTGCTTTTGTTGAGTAATAATAAAATAATTAGGTAAATAAACAACATATTTTACATAATAGTAACGATGGACATGTCCACAGCGCTGCTTCACAAAACTATCATGTCAGCAAACAGGGTCACATGATACAGACGGAATGATGTCATTGAGCCATTCTCTTATATATTTTTTCACCATCTTTTCAGACTTCACCAAGTGTGTCATCTCAGCCAATGTAACCTCGATTGACATATAATCAAAATATGACCAATCAATTCACATTTTGCTTTATTTATTAATAAAGTATGAAACGGCATCTCACTTTATTCTATCCCTTTGCATGAAACCTGAAAATACAATAAAAAAAAAAAAAGCCCTGTAAGAATAGACACACTAAAGTTGAACAAGATAAAGTAGCTTAATTAAGGAAAAAGTCAAAATATTTAGCAAAAATTAAACATTGAGTGAATGCACTTCTTTTGGGAAGGGTAAGATCAGTGCTCAGCTTATCTGGACTCATTGTGTTGGCCAGTGATTGGCTGGAAGCACTACAAATAAATTGGAGAAAATCTTATTCAACTTTAGTGTGTCTATTCTTATGTTTGTTTATTGTATTTTGTGCGTGTACTAGAACACGTTCTGTAACACTTGATATAATAAACACAATGCGTGGCTATGTGAACGCTTTGGCTTGCCATATGATTGTGTGTGTGTGGGCATGCGTCCTGCATGTTTTAGATTTCTCCTTCTATTACACCTAAATTCAATTAATAATAAGCTCTTCTAATGATATAAAAGGCTTCCAAGTATGATGTGTGAGAGAGAGACTCACACATTTATTTATTTGTTATAAAATAATAAACAATTCTTTAAATTATTTTATTTTGTATTTTTATTATTTACATTTAATTTTTAAAATTTTATTTTAAATATTTTTTTTTTACTTTAAAAAGAGGGATATATTTTTAAATGTATATTTTTATATTATTTATTTTTATGTTTTTATTTTAATAAAAAAATAAATAGGTTTTAAATTTAAAAAAATAATTGAATTTTTTAAAAATTTATTTTAAACATTTTATTTTAAAAAGGAAGAGGGAGGTTTTTCTTTGAATATATAAATTTTCTTTCTAAACATTTTTTTTTTTTACTTATTTTTTTCTTTAATTTTATGTTTTTCATTAAATTTATCTTCCTCTTCTCAATCTTTTTTTTGCAATTATTTTCATTCATTGTATTTATTTATTTTTAATTATATTTTATTAGGTATTGCAAGTGTCCACTTTTTGGAGGGAATCAAAGACTCCTCCTCTGGACTCAACCCACATGAAAAAAAAATGGTGGGAAACCCAGCTTCAGTCGAGACTCCACCTACATGTATGAACCAGGTAAGAGAATGTTGAGTGAAATGAGTAAGAAAGATATTTGAAAGGGAACTATTAAATGTAATGCATAAATCTTACAGGCTAAGACTTCTCCAGTACTTAAATATAATTGAAGCCAACATTTTTCATCCAAATAAACTGTTGATATAAAAGTGTGATACTCTTTTTACATCAAAATTTCATGTCTAAATGTTTTTCTTACTGTGTTGATTTACACTGCCATTGATATGAACATAATGTAGTCTTTGTTTTTGTTATAGCTTTAGTGTTCGTTTCTTTGTTTGTTGCAGCTTTAGTGTTTCTTTGTTGGTTGGAGCTTTAGTGTTTTTTGTTTGGAGCTTTAGTTCTTTTTGTTGGTTGGAGCTTTAGTTCTTTTTGTTGGTTGGAGCTTTAGTGTTTTTTGTTGGTTGGAGCTTTAGTGTTTTTTGTTGGTTGGAGCTTTAGTGTTTTTTTTTGGTTGGAGCTTTAGTGTTTTTTTTTGGTTGGAGCTTTAGTGTTTTTTTTTGGTTGGAGCTTTAGTGTTTTTTTTTGGTTGGAGCTTTAGTGTTTTTTGTTGGTTGGAGCTTTAGTGTTTTTTGTTGGTTGGAGCTTTAGTGTTTTTTGTTGGTTGGAGCTTCAGTGTTTTTTGTTGGTTGGAGGTTTAGTTCTTTTTGTTGGTTGGAGCTTCAGTGTTTGTTGGAGCTGTAGTGTTTGTTTGTTTATTGGAACTTTAATGTTTATTTTTAGCTTTACTGTTTGTTTGTTGGTTGGCTGGAGATTTAGTGTTTGTTTTTTTTTGTAGCTTTTGTGGGGGTTTTTTTGGTGGTTGGAGCTTTAATGTTTGTATAATGGAGCTGTATTTTTTTTGTTGGTTGGATTTACCGTTTTAAAAGTCACTTTAATAACACATTTAAAATGCCATTTCAGTAAATTGGCTTCACAACCCTGAGTTGCAATGTCAATAAGTCATGCAGATAAGTTGAAATGTCATACGTCATTATATTAAATTGAAGTAAATTATAGAAACTGTTTTATGACAACAAATTGAGCTTATGACTTTTTACCGTGTACATAAAAAAAAAACAACCCCAAGTTCTAATGTATCTTAAAATGTTCTTTTGAAAGACACTTTGGAGCAAAATCAATCTGAATTTCAACTGAGTGACATGTTTCTTTCTACATATATTAGTCTTGTGGGTGTTTATTCTTAATGTTAGATATCAACCTACATGTAAGGTAAAGAAATGTTGAGTTAAATGAGTAAGAAAGATATTTGAAAGGAAACTATTACATAAATCATTCAGGCAGAGTCTTCTCCAGTACTTAAAGATAATTGAAGCCAACATCTAACAAGCTTTTTCAACTAAATGAATAGTTTATATAAGTGGGATTCTCTTTTTGCATCAACACCTCATGTCCAGATATGTTTTACTTGCTCACATTCTTGCCTTAAATGTGCCAAATACTAAAAATGAGGAAAATTAACAGTTATAGGTTCTCAAGTGTGAAGCAATGTATAATAAAATGGTATAGTCTTAAACTATATGTCTGATACTTTCTTTGAATATTACTCATGTTGTTATATACTACACATGTTAAAACCATCTTAACACAATGCACGTGTCAGGAAAATGACACATTCCTTCTAAGACTCTAGATGTCATGCTTTTTTTTTTTGTTTTTAAGAAGTTAAGTAGTCCATGTTGGATTGCAAATATTTCATTGAGTGATTGGCATTTAACGTGTATTTCTGTGTATTTTCCAGATGGTCATGGACAGCAGTGCTCTACTTCCCAAAGCTGCAGATGTGTATGATGTAAGTTTAAGATTAATATTCTTTCTTTTTTCATGTTTAATTGCAGGCCACTGGAAAATATAAAGATGACTGGTTTTATTTGTGTACTCTTTTTCACAGGTGGACAGCAACTCAGTAAAAGTACTTTATTACTGTACTTTAAATGGCTTTTGTTTGTGTACTTTCTTCCACAGGTGAACAGTAACTAAGTAAAATTACTTCATTACTGTACTTTAAATGGCTTTTATTTTTGTATTTTTTTTCCACAGGTGAACAGTAACTCAGTAATAGTATTTCATTACTATACTTAGAATTTGTTTTAGGTATCTGTACTTGAGTATTTATTTTTCTCTGGCAACTTTTTACTTTTACTCCCTATATTTGTTCATAAATACCTGGACTATATATATATATATATATATATATATATATATATATATATATATATATATATATATATATATATATATATATATATATATATATATATATATATATATATATATATATATATATATATATATATATATATATATATATATATATATATATATATATATATATATATATAAAGAACAGAAAACATTGGCAATAAAATTCTATAAAAATGAAGGAAGTGCGTACTTCAATATAAAAACTCTGAGATAAAAGATAAGTTATAAAAACACTAGAAATATTAAAAGATTACATTGATTATTGAAGGAAAAAGTCTGTATTTGTATTTACTTGAAATTCAGCAGTTTGTGTACCAAGTGATATATCTTGTATATCATATGTATAGTTTTGTTACGTTATTGTAAATACTATGGACAAGACTAACTACAAATAAGTTCTGCAACCACCTTAATATTTCTGCATTTTAAAATTGTTTCCCTATTTTCAGCTGACCTCTGACATAAGCATGTCAGGGGTCATAACCAGATCGTCAGAGTAGAAAATACTTTATGGCTTATGTATAATAAATGCCTTATGCATAATAAGGGTGTCATTTCATGGTTATTTCATTAACACTGTGTGTTGGTTTTATTAAAAAAAAAAAAAAAAAAAAAATGCCCAAATTGCTTTCTCCAGATTACGCTCCGTATGTGTTTTTCAAATTTGTGTAGCAGCTACTGTGGCGTGCTCATAGATGCTAATGCTAATGCTACTTCAGATTCGCTGCAATGGGGGACGGGTTAACTCCAAATGGGTGACTCTAAAGTCCATCTGACATCAGATGGACCAGCTTTTCTGGGTCCCTTGTTGTGGTGTTTTGTGAATGCGGTATGCAGCCAGTGGAGGTGACGGGGTGACCCATCATATCGCAAATGGAAAGTGGAAAAGTGGTTTTCAGCTGAGTGAGGTCTTTAAGTAATAATGGAAATTTTCAAAAAAAACAAATGTTTGACTTAACTTTACTCTTATAACATATTTGCTATTCTAATCACTTTTGTGATGTTGCATGACTAAACTCCTGTAGGAACAATTAAAAAAAAATACAAACATATGTATTGGGGGAGGTACTGAAAAATATATGAGCAAAACAGATAGTGAGAAACAATATTTTTACTGTTTCCAGTTAATTTATTATACAGAGTACCCCAATTCCTCCAAAAAATCATGTCTGGTGGAGTTGTGGAGCAGGTGCACATGAATCATACAAGGCTTAGGGCTGAATTGTATTTTGTCAACAACTGTACTTAATTTCTGCCTGTAAAATAATTTAAATATACTTTGACACAAAGGTTGAGATGTAGCTGGAATATTTCTCATTTCTCCTTGGATTAAGGAGTTTGTGGAATGATAAAATGTAAATGTACGTATTGATACAGGTACAAAAAAGAAGAGGGTCCAGGGTCTCTGAGTCTGACGAGGAAAACTCAGCCCCCAAGTGCAAGAATGGTCATTTTATTCCAAACTTTCCATATTATAAAACTATCTCTGCCACTTCATGACAAAAAATGTCCTGATGGTTTTAGGGCAAGAATGATGCAAAAATTGTTTAAATATCTGTATCGCTTTAAAAGTTTCACAAACAAAAAAGGGCATTTTTTCACACCAAAATGGTAATTTGATAGTTGGCTCAATTAACACACCTAAAAAAAGTTCATATGATGTATAATTTCCAAATGTTTAATTTTTTCTCCAGTGGCCGATGTATTTTGTTAAGATTTAACCCAAAAAAGCATATATTGAGATAAAACCACGACCGCATTTTTTGGCACCCCTTCTGAATTGATGTGGTATGTCCTAAAATTCATTATATCCCTAAACCTTTAGACTTCCAAGGGTCCACATATAAGATAGAAATACTTGCTCAAAAATGTAAATCAAACCATCCAAACCTGTCCCAAATGTCACATGACCTAATGCCCTTTGACAACGGAGATTCTCAAACATCGGAAGATATAAGCCACTTTCGGATAAAATATCCACAGCAGGTACAATCACTCATTTGTTCAAAATACAAATGACAAACAGCCTTTGTCTCATAATTATTCACAGAGGAACCGTATTCCAACAAACACAGTTATAGTCCAACAAAAATATCCAAAATAAACCAAAAAAATTAAAAGGTCATTGTAGTCCAAAACACATCAGAACATCAATAAATAGCCACAAATGTTTTATCCATTGGGTAATTTAACAGGACCTGCCTCCAATATCCCAGTTTTCATCTAAATAATTTCATTTATAATATAATCAAACATCAAAATGGTTCAAGAACAGCATTCAATTGACTTTATTATGAAATATAAACAAAATGAACCCTTTAAACTTCCACTGAATTTTGCCTAAATTTCTTAATAAGCACAAACTGTCTCCAGGTTATGCTTCTTGATTCTTCTGGCTTCATTCATAGTGTGCCATCTTTTGCTTGTTTCCTGAACTGCTCATTCCGGGGTTTTATTTAATTAATTTTTATTTAGTTTTTCATTTTTTCTTCCTCTTGCCAGTGAAATAAAGTGGAATGGTTGTCTGGGGATGGATGCATCCCTTGGCAATGTATAGTAGAACGGGAGGATATGGCTGCGTCTCTGCAGTTTTTGCAGACGAACACCACTGCAGGGCTTGCGATTGTTTTTTTTTAATTTTATTTTTTTGTTAACTCTGACACTTTATGCAGATTCCTCAGCCATAAAAAAAGAGGAGGAATCCAGATTTCTGCCTTGTGATGTATTAAAATGTGAGAGTTTCAGGCTATTTGGCAGTTGCAGGTAATTTGAGAGTTGCGGGTTATTTCACAGTTGCCGTTCATTTGTCAGTTGCAGGTTATTTGGCAGGACAGTTGCGGGTCATGTGACTGTTGCAGGTCATTTGACAGATGCATGTCATGTGTCTGTTGCAGGTCATTTGAAAGATGCTGGTCATGTGACTGTTGCAGGTCATTTGAAAGATGCTGGTCATGTGACTGTTGCAGGTCATTTGAAAGATGCTGGTCGTGAGACATGTGCAGGTCATTTGACTGTTGCAGGTGATGTGATATGTGTAGGTCATTTGACTGTTGCAGGTCATTTGACAATTTTTTAAGTTATTTGGTAGTTATAGGTAATTTGAGAGTCTCAGATCATTTGACAGTTGCTGGTCATGTGACAATTGCAGGTTATTTGTCAGTTGAGGGTTATGTGGGAGTTGTGAGTTAATTGGCACTTGCTGGTCATTTCACTCTTGCAGGTCATTTGACAATATACTGTAGTATATTTTTGGTATGATTTTATTTTTTATAAGGTTCTTTTTGTATTTGTCCACTTCTTTTCTAAATGTTAGTGTACTTTTATCTTACTTTATGTACATTAGTGTTTTTTATTGTATTTTTCTAAATTTTTCTATATTTAATGGAATGTGAAGACATTAATTCCACTCTAAAACTCCATCAGGTCAGGTCAGGCTTCAGTCTGCTACTGGTACCCTGTAACCCAGTACCACCTGCCTCAGGGTCGAGTCGTTGGCGATTAATCCATCATGTGATATGTGTAGTTTATTTGGCTGTTGCAGGCCGTTTGACCAGTTGCAAGTTATTTGGTAGTTGGGGGTTATTTGGCAGTTTCTGGGCATGTGACAGTTGCGGGTAAAGTGTGAATTTCAGGCTATTTGGCAGTTGCAGGTAATTTGAGAGTTGCGGGTCATTTGACAGTTGCCGTTAATGTGTCAGTTGCAGGTTATTTGGCAGGACAGTTGCGGGTCATGTGACTGTTGCAGGTCATTTTACAGATGCATTTCATGTGACTGTTGCAGGTCATGTGAAAGATGCTGGTCATGTGACTGTTGCAGGTCATTTGAAAGATGCTGGTCATGTGACTGTTGCAGGTCATTTGAAAGATGCTGGTCGTGAGACATGTGCAGGTCATTTGAAAGATGCTGGTCGTGAGACATGTGCAGGTCATTTGACTGTTGCAGGTCATGTGATATGTGCAGGTCATTTGACTGTTGCAGGTCATGTGATATGTGTAGGTCATTTGACTGTTGCAGGTCATTTGACATTGCAAGTTATTTGGCAGTTTTGTGTTGTGACAGTTGCAGGTCATGTGAGAGTTTCAGGCTATTTGGTAGTTGCAGGTAATTTGAGAGTTGCGGGTCATTTGACAGTTGCCGTTAATGTGTCAGTTGCAGGTTATTTGGCAGGACAGTTGCGGGTCATGTGACTGTTGCAGGTCATTTTACAGATGCATTTCATGTGACTGTTGCAGGTCATGTGAAAGATGCTGGTCATGTGACTGTTGCAGGTCATTTGAAAGATGCTGGTCATGTGACTGTTGCAGGTCATTTGAAAGATGCTGGTCGTGAGACATGTGCAGGTCATTTGACTGTTGCAGGTCATGTGATATGTGCAAGTCATTTGACTGTTGCAGGTCATGTGTCATGTGCAGGTCATTTGACTGTTGCAGGTGATGTGATATGTGTAGGTCATTTGACTGTTGCAGGTCATTTGACATTGCAAGTTATTTGGCAGTTTTGTGTTGTGACAGTTGCAGGTCATGTGAGAGTTTCAGGCTATTTGGCAGTTGCAGGTAATTTGAGAGTTGCGGGTCATTTGACAGTTGCTGTTAATGTGACAGTTGCAGGTTATTTGGCAGGACAGTTGCGGGTCAATTGACAGTTGCAGGTTGTTTGTCAGTTGAGGGTTATGTGGGAGTTGTGAGTTAATTGGCACTTGCTGGTCATTTCACTGTTGCAGGTCATTTGACAATATACTGTAGTATATTTTTGGTATGATTTTATTTTTTATAAGGTTCTTTTTGTATTTGTCCAATTCTTTTCTAAATGTTAGTGTACTTTTATCTTATTTTATGTACATTAGTGTTTTTTTATTGTATTTTTCTAAATTTTTCTATATTTAATGGAATGTGAAGACATTAATTCCACTCTAAAACTCCATCAGGTCAGGTCAGGCTTCGGTCTGCTACTGGTACCCTGTAACCCAGTACCACCTGCCTCAGGGTCGAGTCGTTGGCGATTAATCCATCTTGTGATATGTGTAGTTCATTTGGCTGTTGCAGGCCGTTTGACCAGTTGCAAGTTATTTAGTTGTTGGGGGTTATTTGGCAGTTTCTGGTCATGTGACAGTTGCGGGTAAAGTGTGAGTTTCAGGCTATTTGGCAGTTGCAGGTAATGTGAGAGTTGCGGGTCATTTGACAGTTGCCGTTAATGTGACAGTTGCAGGTTATTTGGCAGGACAGTTGTGGGTCAATTGACAGTTGCAGGTCATTTGACAGATGCATTTCATGTGACTGTTGCAGGTCATGTGAAAGATGCTGGTCATGTGACTGTTGCAGGTCATTTGAAAGATGCTGGTCATGTGACTGTTGCAGGTCATTTGAAAGATGCTGGTCGTGAGACATGTGCAGGTCATTTGACTGTTGCAGGTCATGTGATATGTGCAGGTCATTTGACTGTTGCAGGTCATGTGTCATGTGCAGGTCATTTGACTGTTGCAGGTGATGTGATATGTGTAGGTCATTTGACTGTTGCAGGTCATTTGACATTGCAAGTTATTTGGCAGTTTTGTGTTGTGACAGTTGAAGGTCATGTGAGAGTTTCAGGCTATTTAATAGTTGCAGGTAATTTGAGAGTTGCGGGTCATTTGACAGTTGCCGTTAATGTGTCAGTTGCAGGTTATTTGGCAGGACAGTTGCGGGTCATGTGACAGTTGCAGGTCATTTGACAGATGCATTTCATGTGACTGTTGCAGGTCATGTGAAAGATGCTGGTCATGTGACTGTTGCAGGTCATTTGAAAGATGCTGGTCATGTGACTGTTGCAGGTCATTTGAAAGATGCTGGTCGTGAGACATGTGCAGGTCATTTGACTGTTGCAGGTCATGTGATATGTGCAAGTCATTTGACTGTTGCAGGTCATGTGTCATGTGCAGGTCATTTGACTGTTGCAGGTGATGTGATATGTGTAGGTCATTTGACTGTTGCAGGTCATTTGACATTGCAAGTTATTTGGCAGTTTTGTGTTGTGACAGTTGCAGGTCATGTGAGAGTTTCAGGCTATTTGGCAGTTGCAGGTAATTTGAGAGTTGCGGGTCATTTGACAGTTGCTGTTAATGTGACAGTTGCA
Source organism: Siphamia tubifer (assembly GCA_020466265.1). Lineage (NCBI taxonomy): Eukaryota > Metazoa > Chordata > Actinopteri > Kurtiformes > Apogonidae > Siphamia > Siphamia tubifer. The sequence continues at coordinate 41,272,183 of CM035803.1, read as the reverse complement.
GGTTATTTGGCAGGACAGTTGCGGGTCAATTGACAGTTGCAGGTTGTTTGTCAGTTGAGGGTTATGTGGGAGTTGTGAGTTAATTGGCACTTGCTGGTCATTTCACTGTTGCAGGTCATTTGACAATATACTGTAGTATATTTTTGGTATGATTTTATTTTTTATAAGGTTCTTTTTGTATTTGTCCACTTCTTTTCTAAATATTAGTGTACTTTTATCTTATTTTATGTACATTAGTGTTATTTTATTGTATTTTTCTAAATTTTTCTATATTTAATGGAATGTGAAGACATTAATTCCACTCTAAAACTCCATCAGGTCAGGTCAGGCTTCGGTCTGCTACTGGTACCCTGTAACCCAGTACCACCTGCCTCAGGGTCGAGTCGTTGGCGATTAATCCATCTTGTGATATGTGTAGTTCATTTGGCTGTTGCAGGCCGTTTGACCAGTTGCAAGTTATTTAGTTGTTGGGGGTTATTTGGCAGTTTCTGGTCATGTGACAGTTGCGGGTAAAGTGTGAGTTTCAGGCTATTTGGCAGTTGCAGGTAATTTGAGAGTTGCGGGTCATTTGACAGTTGCCGTTAATGTGACAGTTGCAGGTTATTTGGCAGGACAGTTGCGGGTCAATTGACAGTTGCAGGTCATTTGACAGATGCATTTCATGTGACTGTTGCAGGTCATGTGAAAGATGCTGTTCATGTGACTGTTGCAGGTCATTTGAAAGATGCTGGTCATGTGACTGTTGCAGGTCATTTGAAAGATGCTGGTCGTGAGACATGTGCAGGTCATTTGACTGTTGCAGGTCATGCGATATGTGCAGGTCATTTGACTGTTGCAGGTCATGTGTCATGTGCAGGTCATTTGACTGTTGCAGGTGATGTGATATGTGTAGGTCATTTGACTGTTGCAGGTCATTTGACATTGCAAGTTATTTGGCAGTTTTGTGTTGTGACAGTTGAAGGTCATGTGAGAGTTTCAGGCTATTTAATAGTTGCAGGTAATTTGAGAGTTGCGGGTCATTTGACAGTTGCCGTTAATGTGTCAGTTGCAGGTTATTTGGCAGGACAGTTGCGGGTCATGTGACTGTTGCAGGTCATTTTACAGATGCATTTCATGTGACTGTTGCAGGTCATGTGAAAGATGCTGGTCATGTGACTGTTGCAGGTCATTTGAAAGATGCTGGTCATGTGACTGTTGCAGGTCATTTGAAAGATGCTGGTCGTGAGACATGTGCAGGTCATTTGACTGTTGCAGGTCATGTGATATGTGCAAGTCATTTGACTGTTGCAGGTCATGTGTCATGTGCAGGTCATTTGACTGTTGCAGGTGATGTGATATGTGTAGGTCATTTGACTGTTGCAGGTCATTTGACATTGCAAGTTATTTGGCAGTTTTGTGTTGTGACAGTTGCAGGTCATGTGAGAGTTTCAGGCTATTTGGCAGTTGCAGGTAATTTGAGAGTTGCGGGTCATTTGACAGTTGCCGTTAATGTGTCAGTTGCAGGTTATTTGGCAGGACAGTTGCGGGTCAATTGACAGTTGCAGGTTGTTTGTCAGTTGAGGGTTATGTGGGAGTTGTGAGTTAATTGGCACTTGCTGGTCATTTCACTGTTGCAGGTCATTTGACAATATACTGTAGTATATTTTTGGTATGATTTTATTTTTTATAAGGTTCTTTTTGTATTTGTCCACTTCTTTTCTAAATATTAGTGTACTTTTATCTTATTTTATGTACATTAGTGTTTTTTTATTGTATTTTTCTAAATTTTTCTATATTTAATGGAATGTGAAGACATTAATTCCACTCTAAAACTCCATCAGGTCAGGTCAGGCTTCGGTCTGCTACTGGTACCCTGTAACCCAGTACCACCTGCCTCAGGGTCGAGTCGTTGGCGATTAATCCATCTTGTGATATGTGTAGTTCATTTGGCTGTTGCAGGCCGTTTGACCAGTTGCAAGTTATTTAGTTGTTGGGGGTTATTTGGCAGTTTCTGGTCATGTGACAGTTGCGGGTAAAGTGTGAGTTTCAGGCTATTTGGCAGTTGCAGGTAATTTGAGAGTTGCGGGTCATTTGACAGTTGCCGTTAATGTGACAGTTGCAGGTTATTTGGCAGGACAGTTGCGGGTCAATTGACAGTTGCAGGTCATTTGACAGATGCATTTCATGTGACTGTTGCAGGTCATGTGAAAGATGCTGGTCATGTGACTGTTGCAGGTCATTTGAAAGATGCTGGTCATGTGACTGTTGCAGGTCATTTGAAAGATGCTGGTCGTGAGACATGTGCAGGTCATTTGACTGTTGCAGGTCATGTGATATGTGCAAGTCATTTGACTGTTGCAGGTCATGTGTCATGTGCAGGTCATTTGACTGTTGCAGGTGATGTGATATGTGTAGGTCATTTGACTGTTGCAGGTCATTTGACATTGCAAGTTATTTGGCAGTTTTGTGTTGTGACAGTTGCAGGTCATGTGAGAGTTTCAGGCTATTTGGCAGTTGCAGGTAATTTGAGAGTTGCGGGTCATTTGACAGTTGCCGTTAATGTGTCAGTGGCAGGTTATTTGGCAGGACAGTTGCGGGTCATGTGACTGTTGCAGGTCATTTGACAGATGCATTTCATGTGACTGTTGCAGGTCATGTGAAAGATGCTGGTCATGTGACTGTTGCAGGTCATTTGAAAGATGCTGGTCATGTGACTGTTGCAGGTCATTTGAAAGATGCTGGTCGTGAGACATGTGCAGGTCATTTGACTGTTGCAGGTCATGTGATATGTGCAAGTCATTTGACTGTTGCAGGTCATGTGTCATGTGCAGGTCATTTGACTGTTGCAGGTGATGTGATATGTGTAGGTCATTTGACTGTTGCAGGTCATTTGACATTGCAAGTTAATTGGCAGTTTTGTGTTGTGACAGTTGCAGGTCATGTGAGAGTTTCAGGCTATTTGGCAGTTGCAGGTAATTTGAGAGTTGCGGGTCATTTGACAGTTGCTGTTAATGTGACAGTTGCAGGTTATTTGGCAGGACTGTTGCGGGTCATGTGACTGTTGCAGGTCATTTTAAAGATGCATTTCATGTGACTGTTGCAGGTCATGTGAAAGATGCTGGTCATGTGACTGTTGCAGGTCATTTGAAAGATGCTGGTCATGTGACTGTTGCAGGTCATTTGAAAGATGCTGGTCGTGAGACATGTGCAGGTCATTTGACTGTTGCAGGTCATGTGATATGTGCAAGTCATTTGACTGTTGCAGGTCATGTGTCATGTGCAGGTCATTTGACTGTTGCAGGTGATGTGATATGTGTAGGTCATTTGACTGTTGCAGGTCATTTGACATTGCAAGTTATTTGGCAGTTTTGTGTTGTGACAGTTGCAGGTCATGTGAGAGTTTCAGGCTATTTGGCAGTTGCAGGTAATTTGAGAGTTGCGGGTCATTTGACAGTTGCCGTTAATGTGTCAGTTGCAGGTTATTTGGCAGGACAGTTGCGGGTCATGTGACTGTTGCAGGTCATTTGACAGATGCATTTCATGTGACTGTTGCAGGTCATGTGAAAGATGCTGGTCATGTGACTGTTGCAGGTCATTTGAAAGATGCTGGTCATGTGACTGTTGCAGGTCATTTGAAAGATGCTGGTCGTGAGACATGTGCAGGTCATTTGACTGTTGCAGGTCATGTGATATGTGCAGGTCATTTGACTGTTGCAGGTCATGTGTCATGTGCAGGTCATTTGACTGTTGCAGGTGATGTGATATGTGTAGGTCATTTGACTGTTGCAGGTCATTTGACATTGCAAGTTATTTGGCAGTTTTGTGTTGTGACAGTTGCAGGTCATGTGAGAGTTTCAGGCTATTTGGTAGTTACAGGTAATTTGAGAGTTGCGGGTCATTTGACAGTTGCCGTTAATGTGTCAGTTGCAGGTTATTTGGCAGGACAGTTGCGGGTCATGTGACTGTTGCAGGTCATTTTACAGATGCATTTCATGTGACTGTTGCAGGTCATGTGAAAGATGCTGGTCATGTGACTGTTGCAGGTCATTTGAAAGATGCTGGTCATGTGACTGTTGCAGGTCATTTGAAAGATGCTGGTCGTGAGACATGTGCAGGTCATTTGACTGTTGCAGGTCATGTGATATGTGCAAGTCATTTGACTGTTGCAGGTCATGTGTCATGTGCAGGTCATTTGACTGTTGCAGGTGATGTGATATGTGTAGGTCATTTGACTGTTGCAGGTCATTTGACATTGCAAGTTAATTGGCAGTTTTGTGTTGTGACAGTTGCAGGTCATGTGAGAGTTTCAGGCTATTTGGCAGTTGCAGGTAATTTGAGAGTTGCGGGTCATTTGACAGTTGCTGTTAATGTGACAGTTGCAGGTTATTTGGCAGGACAGTTGCGGGTCATGTGACTGTTGCAGGTCATTTTACAGATGCATTTCATGTGACTGTTGCAGGTCATGTGAAAGATGCTGGTCATGTGACTGTTGCAGGTCATTTGAAAGATGCTGGTCATGTGACTGTTGCAGGTCATTTGAAAGATGCTGGTCGTGAGACATGTGCAGGTCATTTGACTGTTGCAGGTCATGTGATATGTGCAAGTCATTTGACTGTTGCAGGTCATGTGTCATGTGCAGGTCATTTGACTGTTGCAGGTGATGTGATATGTGTAGGTCATTTGACTGTTGCAGGTCATTTGACATTGCAAGTTATTTGGCAGTTTTGTGTTGTGACAGTTGCAGGTCATGTGAGAGTTTCAGGCTATTTGGCAGTTGCAGGTAATTTGAGAGTTGCGGGTCATTTGACAGTTGCCGTTAATGTGTCAGTTGCAGGTTATTTGGCAGGACAGTTGCGGGTCATGTGACTGTTGCAGGTCATTTTACAGATGCATTTCATGTGACTGTTGCAGGTCATGTGAAAGATGCTGGTCATGTGACTGTTGCAGGTCATTTGAAAGATGCTGGTCATGTGACTGTTGCAGGTCATTTGAAAGATGCTGGTCGTGAGACATGTGCAGGTCATTTGACTGTTGCAGGTCATGTGATATGTGCAGGTCATTTGACTGTTGCAGGTCATGTGTCATGTGCAGGTCATTTGACTGTTGCAGGTGATGTGATATGTGTAGGTCATTTGACTGTTGCAGGTCATTTGACATTGCAAGTTATTTGGCAGTTTTGTGTTGTGACAGTTGAAGGTCATGTGAGAGTTTCAGGCTATTTGGCAGTTGCAGGTAATTTGAGAGTTGCGGGTCATTTGACAGTTGCCGTTAATGTGTCAGTTGCAGGTTATTTGGCAGGACAGTTGCGGGTCATGTGACAGTTGCAGGTCATTTGACAGATGCATTTCATGTGACTGTTGCAGGTCATGTGAAAGATGCTGGTCATGTGACTGTTGCAGGTCATTTGAAAGATGCTGGTCATGTGACTGTTGCAGGTCATTTGAAAGATGCTGGTCGTGAGACATGTGCAGGTCATTTGACTGTTGCAGGTCATGTGATATGTGCAGGTCATTTGACTGTTGCAGGTCATGTGTCATGTGCAGGTCATTTGACTGTTGCAGGTGATGTGATATGTGTAGGTCATTTGACTGTTGCAGGTCATTTGACATTGCAAGTTATTTGGCAGTTTTGTGTTGTGACAGTTGCAGGTCATGTGAGAGTTTCAGGCTATTTGGCAGTTGCAGGTAATTTGAGAGTTGCGGGTCATTTGACAGTTGCCGTTAATGTGTCAGTTGCAGGTTATTTGGCAGGACAGTTGCGGGTCATGTGACTGTTGCAGGTCATTTGACAGATGCATTTCATGTGAAAGATGCTGGTCATGTGACTGTTGCAGGTCATTTGAAAGATGCTGGTCATGTGACTGTTGCAGGTCATTTGAAAGATGCTGGTCGTGAGACATGTGCAGGTCATTTGACTGTTGCAGGTCATGTGATATGTGCAGGTCATTTGACTGTTGCAGGTCATGTGTCATGTGCAGGTCATTTGACTGTTGCAGGTGATGTGATATGTGTAGGTCATTTGACTGTTGCAGGTCATTTGACATTGCAAGTTATTTGGCAGTTTTGTGTTGTGACAGTTGCAGGTCATGTGAGAGTTTCAGGCTATTTGGTAGTTGCAGGTAATTTGAGAGTTGCGGGTCATTTGACAGTTGCCGTTAATGTGTCAGTTGCAGGTTATTTGGCAGGACAGTTGCGGGTCATGTGACTGTTGCAGGTCATTTTACAGATGCATTTCATGTGACTGTTGCAGGTCATGTGAAAGATGCTGGTCATGTGACTGTTGCAGGTCATTTGAAAGATGCTGGTCATGTGACTGTTGCAGGTCATTTGAAAGATGCTGGTCGTGAGACATGTGCAGGTCATTTGACTGTTGCAGGTCATGTGATATGTGCAAGTCATTTGACTGTTGCAGGTCATGTGTCATGTGCAGGTCATTTGACTGTTGCAGGTGATGTGATATGTGTAGGTCATTTGACTGTTGCAGGTCATTTGACATTGCAAGTTATTTGGCAGTTTTGTGTTGTGACAGTTGCAGGTCATGTGAGAGTTTCAGGCTATTTGGCAGTTGCAGGTAATTTGAGAGTTGCGGGTCATTTGACAGTTGCTGTTAATGTGACAGTTGCAGGTTATTTGGCAGGACAGTTGCGGGTCAATTGACAGTTGCAGGTTGTTTGTCAGTTGAGGGTTATGTGGGAGTTGTGAGTTAATTGGCACTTGCTGGTCATTTCACTGTTGCAGGTCATTTGACAATATACTGTAGTATATTTTTGGTATGATTTTATTTTTTATAAGGTTCTTTTTGTATTTGTCCACTTCTTTTCTAAATATTAGTGTACTTTTATCTTATTTTCTGTACATTAGTGTTTTTTTATTGTATTTTTCTAAATTTTTCTATATTTAATGGAATGTGAAGACATTAATTCCACTCTAAAACTCCATCAGGTCAGGTCAGGCTTCGGTCTGCTACTGGTACCCTGTAACCCAGTACCACCTGCCTCAGGGTCGAGTCGTTGGCGATTAATCCATCTTGTGATATGTGTAGTTCATTTGGCTGTTGCAGGCCGTTTGACCAGTTGCAAGTTATTTAGTTGTTGGGGGTTATTTGGCAGTTTCTGGTCATGTGACAGTTGCGGGTAAAGTGTGAGTTTCAGGCTATTTGGCAGTTGCAGGTAATTTGAGAGTTGCGGGTCATTTGACAGTTGCCGTTAATGTGACAGTTGCAGGTTATTTGGCAGGACAGTTGCGGGTCAATTGACAGTTGCAGGTCATTTGACAGATGCATTTCATGTGACTGTTGCAGGTCATGTGAAAGATGCTGGTCATGTGACTGTTGCAGGTCATTTGAAAGATGCTGGTCATGTGACTGTTGCAGGTCATTTGAAAGATGCTGGTCGTGAGACATGTGCAGGTCATTTGACTGTTGCAGGTCATGTGATATGTGCAAGTCATTTGACTGTTGCAGGTCATGTGTCATGTGCAGGTCATTTGACTGTTGCAGGTGATGTGATATGTGTAGGTCATTTGACTATTGCAGGTCATTTGACATTGCAAGTTATTTGGCAGTTTTGTGTTGTGACAGTTGCAGGTCATGTGAGTTTCAGGCTATTTGGCAGTTGCAGGTAATTTGAGAGTTGCGGGTCATTTGACAGTTGCCGTTAATGTGTCAGTTGCAGGTTATTTGGCAGGACAGTTGCGGGTCATGTGACTGTTGCAGGTCATTTGACAGATGCATTTCATGTGACTGTTGCAGGTCATGTGAAAGATGCTGGTCATGTGACTGTTGCAGGTCATTTGAAAGATGCTGGTCATGTGACTGTTGCAGGTCATTTGAAAGATGCTGGTCGTGAGACATGTGCAGGTCATTTGACTGTTGCAGGTCATGTGATATGTGCAAGTCATTTGACTGTTGCAGGTCATGTGTCATGTGCAGGTCATTTGACTGTTGCAGGTGATGTGATATGTGTAGGTCATTTGACTGTTGCAGGTCATTTGACATTGCAAGTTATTTGGCAGTTTTGTGTTGTGACAGTTGCAGGTCATGTGAGAGTTTCAGGCTATTTGGCAGTTGCAGGTAATTTGAGAGTTGCGGGTCATTTGACAGTTGCCGTTAATGTGTCAGTTGCAGGTTATTTGGCAGGACAGTTGCGGGTCATGTGACTGTTGCAGGTCATTTTACAGATGCATTTCATGTGACTGTTGCAGGTCATGTGAAAGATGCTGGTCATGTGACTGTTGCAGGTCATTTGAAAGATGCTGGTCATGTGACTGTTGCAGGTCATTTGAAAGATGCTGGTCGTGAGACATGTGCAGGTCATTTGACTGTTGCAGGTCATGTGATATGTGCAAGTCATTTGACTGTTGCAGGTCATGTGTCATGTGCAGGTCATTTGACTGTTGCAGGTGATGTGATATGTGTAGGTCATTTGACTGTTGCAGGTCATTTGACATTGCAAGTTATTTGGCAGTTTTGTGTTGTGACAGTTGCAGGTCATGTGAGAGTTTCAGGCTATTTGGCAGTTGCAGGTAATTTGAGAGTTGCGGGTCATTTGACAGTTGCCGTTAATGTGTCAGTTGCAGGTTATTTGGCAGGACAGTTGCGGGTCATGTGACTGTTGCAGGTCATTTTACAGATGCATTTCATGTGACTGTTGCAGGTCATGTGAAAGATGCTGGTCATGTGACTGTTGCAGGTCATTTGAAAGATGCTGGTCATGTGACTGTTGCAGGTCATTTGAAAGATGCTGGTCGTGAGACATGTGCAGGTCATTTGACTGTTGCAGGTCATGTGATATGTGCAAGTCATTTGACTGTTGCAGGTCATGTGTCATGTGCAGGTCATTTGACTGTTGCAGGTGATGTGATATGTGTAGGTCATTTGACTGTTGCAGGTCATTTGACATTGCAAGTTATTTGGCAGTTTTGTGTTGTGACAGTTGCAGGTCATGTGAGAGTTTCAGGCTATTTGGCAGTTGCAGGTAATTTGAGAGTTGCGGGTCATTTGACAGTTGCCGTTAATGTGACAGTTGCAGGTTATTTGGCAGGACAGTTGCGGGTCAATTGACAGTTGCAGGTTGTTTGTCAGTTGAGGGTTATGTGGGAGTTGTGAGTTAATTGGCACTTGCTGGTCATTTCACTGTTGCAGGTCATTTGACAATATACTGTAGTATATTTTTGGTATGATTTTATTTTTTATAAGGTTCTTTTTGTATTTGTCCACTTCTTTTCTAAATATTAGTGTACTTTTATCTTATTTTATGTACATTAGTGTTTTTTTATTGTATTTTTCTAAATTTTTCTATATTTAATGGAATGTGAAGACATTAATTCCACTCTAAAACTCCATCAGGTCAGGTCAGGCTTCGGTCTGCTACTGGTACCCTGTAACCCAGTACCACCTGCCTCAGGGTCGAGTCGTTGGCGATTAATCCATCTTGTGATATGTGTAGTTCATTTGGCTGTTGCAGGCCGTTTGACCAGTTGCAAGTTATTTAGTTGTTGGGGGTTATTTGGCAGTTTCTGGTCATGTGACAGTTGCGGGTAAAGTGTGAGTTTCAGGCTATTTAATAGTTGCAGGTAATTTGAGAGTTGCGGGTCATTTGACAGTTGCCGTTAATGTGACAGTTGCAGGTTATTTGGCAGGACAGTTGCGGGTCAATTGACAGTTGCAGGTCATTTGACAGATGCATTTCATGTGACTGTTGCAGGTCATGTGAAAGATGCTGGTCATGTGACTGTTGCAGGTCATTTGAAAGATGCTGGTCATGTGACTGTTGCAGGTCATTTGAAAGATGCTGGTCGTGAGACATGTGCAGGTCATTTGACTGTTGCAGGTCATGTGATATGTGCAAGTCATTTGACTGTTGCAGGTCATGTGTCATGTGCAGGTCATTTGACTGTTGCAGGTGATGTGATATGTGTAGGTCATTTGACTGTTGCAGGTCATTTGACATTGCAAGTTATTTGGCAGTTTTGTGTTGTGACAGTTGCAGGTCATGTGAGAGTTTCAGGCTATTTGGCAGTTGCAGGTAATTTGAGAGTTGCGGGTCATTTGACAGTTGCCGTTAATGTGTCAGTTGCAGGTTATTTGGCAGGACAGTTGCGGGTCATGTGACTGTTGCAGGTCATTTGACAGATGCATTTCATGTGACTGTTGCAGGTCATGTGAAAGATGCTGGTCATGTGACTGTTGCAGGTCATTTGAAAGATGCTGGTCATGTGACTGTTGCAGGTCATTTGAAAGATGCTGGTCGTGAGACATGTGCAGGTCATTTGACTGTTGCAGGTCATGTGATATGTGCAAGTCATTTGACTGTTGCAGGTCATGTGTCATGTGCAGGTCATTTGACTGTTGCAGGTGATGTGATATGTGTAGGTCATTTGACTGTTGCAGGTCATTTGACATTGCAAGTTAATTGGCAGTTTTGTGTTGTGACAGTTGCAGGTCATGTGAGAGTTTCAGGCTATTTGGCAGTTGCAGGTAATTTCAGAGTTGCGGGTCATTTGACAGTTGCTGTTAATATTGACAGTTGCAGGTTATTTGGCAGGACAGTTGCGGGTCATGTGACTGTTGCAGGTCATTTTACAGATGCATTTCATGTGACTGTTGCAGGTCATGTGAAAGATGCTGGTCATGTGACTGTTGCAGGTCATTTGAAAGATGCTGGTCATGTGACTGTTGCAGGTCATTTGAAAGATGCTGGTCGTGAGACATGTGCAGGTCATTTGACTGTTGCAGGTCATGTGATATGTGCAGGTCATTTGACTGTTGCAGGTCATGTGTCATGTGCAGGTCATTTGACTGTTGCAGGTGATGTGATATGTGTAGGTCATTTGACTGTTGCAGGTCATTTGACATTGCAAGTTATTTGGCAGTTTTGTGTTGTGACAGTTGCAGGTCATGTGAGAGTTTCAGGCTATTTGGTAGTTACAGGTAATTTGAGAGTTGCGGGTCATTTGACAGTTGTCGTTAATGTGTCAGTTGCAGGTTATTTGGCAGGACAGTTGCGGGTCATGTGACTGTTGCAGGTCATTTTACAGATGCATTTCATGTGACTGTTGCAGGTCATGTGAAAGATGCTGGTCATGTGACTGTTGCAGGTCATTTGAAAGATGCTGGTCATGTGACTGTTGCAGGTCATTTGAAAGATGCTGGTCGTGAGACATGTGCAGGTCATTTGACTGTTGCAGGTCATGTGATATGTGCAAGTCATTTGACTGTTGCAGGTCATGTGTCATGTGCAGGTCATTTGACTGTTGCAGGTGATGTGATATGTGTAGGTCATTTGACTGTTGCAGGTCATTTGACATTGCAAGTTATTTGGCAGTTTTGTGTTGTGACAGTTGCAGGTCATGTGAGAGTTTCAGGCTATTTGGCAGTTGCAGGTAATTTGAGAGTTGCGGGTCATTTGACAGTTGCCGTTAATGTGTCAGTTGCAGGTTATTTGGCAGGACAGTTGCGGGTCATGTGACTGTTGCAGGTCATTTGACAGATGCATTTCATGTGACTGTTGCAGGTCATGTGAAAGATGCTGGTCATGTGACTGTTGCAGGTCATTTGAAAGATGCTGGTCATGTGACTGTTGCAGGTCATTTGAAAGATGCTGGTCGTGAGACATGTGCAGGTCATTTGACTGTTGCAGGTCATGTGATATGTGCAAGTCATTTGACTGTTGCAGGTCATGTGTCATGTGCAGGTCATTTGACTGTTGCAGGTGATGTGATATGTGTAGGTCATTTGACTGTTGCAGGTCATTTGACATTGCAAGTTATTTGGCAGTTTTGTGTTGTGACAGTTGCAGGTCATGTGAGAGTTTCAGGCTATTTGGCAGTTGCAGGTAATTTGAGAGTTGCGGGTCATTTGACAGTTGCCGTTAATGTGTCAGTTGCAGGTTATTTGGCAGGACAGTTGCGGGTCATGTGACTGTTGCAGGTCATTTTACAGATGCATTTCATGTGACTGTTGCAGGTCATGTGAAAGATGCTGGTCATGTGACTGTTGCAGGTCATTTGAAAGATGCTGGTCATGTGACTGTTGCAGGTCATTTGAAAGATGCTGGTCGTGAGACATGTGCAGGTCATTTGACTGTTGCAGGTCATGTGATATGTGCAAGTCATTTGACTGTTGCAGGTCATGTGTCATGTGCAGGTCATTTGACTGTTGCAGGTGATGTGATATGTGTAGGTCATTTGACTGTTGCAGGTCATTTGACATTGCAAGTTATTTGGCAGTTTTGTGTTGTGACAGTTGCAGGTCATGTGAGAGTTTCAGGCTATTTGGCAGTTGCAGGTAATTTGAGAGTTGCGGGTCATTTGACAGTTGCCGTTAATGTGTCAGTTGCAGGTTATTTGGCAGGACAGTTGCGGGTCATGTGACTGTTGCAGGTCATTTTACAGATGCATTTCATGTGACTGTTGCAGGTCATGTGAAAGATGCTGGTCATGTGACTGTTGCAGGTCATTTGAAAGATGCTGGTCATGTGACTGTTGCAGGTCATTTGAAAGATGCTGGTCGTGAGACATGTGCAGGTCATTTGACTGTTGCAGGTCATGTGATATGTGCAAGTCATTTGACTGTTGCAGGTCATGTGTCATGTGCAGGTCATTTGACTGTTGCAGGTGATGTGATATGTGTAGGTCATTTGACTGTTGCAGGTCATTTGACATTGCAAGTTATTTGGCAGTTTTGTGTTGTGACAGTTGCAGGTCATGTGAGAGTTTCAGGCTATTTGGCAGTTGCAGGTAATTTGAGAGTTGCGGGTCATTTGACAGTTGCCGTTAATGTGACAGTTGCAGGTTATTTGGCAGGACAGTTGCGGGTCAATTGACAGTTGCAGGTTGTTTGTCAGTTGAGGGTTATGTGGGAGTTGTGAGTTAATTGGCACTTGCTGGTCATTTCACTGTTGCAGGTCATTTGACAATATACTGTAGTATATTTTTGGTATGATTTTATTTTTTATAAGGTTCTTTTTGTATTTGTCCACTTCTTTTCTAAATATTAGTGTACTTTTATCTTATTTTATGTACATTAGTGTTTTTTTATTGTATTTTTCTAAATTTTTCTATATTTAATGGAATGTGAAGACATTAATTCCACTCTAAAACTCCATCAGGTCAGGTCAGGCTTCGGTCTGCTACTGGTACCCTGTAACCCAGTACCACCTGCCTCAGGGTCGAGTCGTTGGCGATTAATCCATCTTGTGATATGTGTAGTTCATTTGGCTGTTGCAGGCCGTTTGACCAGTTGCAAGTTATTTAGTTGTTGGGGGTTATTTGGCAGTTTCTGGTCATGTGACAGTTGCGGGTAAAGTGTGAGTTTCAGGCTATTTAATAGTTGCAGGTAATTTGAGAGTTGCGGGTCATTTGACAGTTGCCGTTAATGTGACAGTTGCAGGTTATTTGGCAGGACAGTTGCGGGTCAATTGACAGTTGCAGGTCATTTGACAGATGCATTTCATGTGACTGTTGCAGGTCATGTGAAAGATGCTGGTCATGTGACTGTTGCAGGTCATTTGAAAGATGCTGGTCATGTGACTGTTGCAGGTCATTTGAAAGATGCTGGTCGTGAGACATGTGCAGGTCATTTGACTGTTGCAGGTCATGTGATATGTGCAAGTCATTTGACTGTTGCAGGTCATGTGTCATGTGCAGGTCATTTGACTGTTGCAGGTGATGTGATATGTGTAGGTCATTTGACTGTTGCAGGTCATTTGACATTGCAAGTTATTTGGCAGTTTTGTGTTGTGACAGTTGCAGGTCATGTGAGAGTTTCAGGCTATTTGGCAGTTGCAGGTAATTTGAGAGTTGCGGGTCATTTGACAGTTGCCGTTAATGTGTCAGTTGCAGGTTATTTGGCAGGACAGTTGCGGGTCATGTGACTGTTGCAGGTCATTTGACAGATGCATTTCATGTGACTGTTGCAGGTCATGTGAAAGATGCTGGTCATGTGACTGTTGCAGGTCATTTGAAAGATGCTGGTCATGTGACTGTTGCAGGTCATTTGAAAGATGCTGGTCGTGAGACATGTGCAGGTCATTTGACTGTTGCAGGTCATGTGATATGTGCAAGTCATTTGACTGTTGCAGGTCATGTGTCATGTGCAGGTCATTTGACTGTTGCAGGTGATGTGATATGTGTAGGTCATTTGACTGTTGCAGGTCATTTGACATTGCAAGTTAATTGGCAGTTTTGTGTTGTGACAGTTGCAGGTCATGTGAGAGTTTCAGGCTATTTGGCAGTTGCAGGTAATTTCAGAGTTGCGGGTCATTTGACAGTTGCTGTTAATATTGACAGTTGCAGGTTATTTGGCAGGACAGTTGCGGGTCATGTGACTGTTGCAGGTCATTTTACAGATGCATTTCATGTGACTGTTGCAGGTCATGTGAAAGATGCTGGTCATGTGACTGTTGCAGGTCATTTGAAAGATGCTGGTCATGTGACTGTTGCAGGTCATTTGAAAGATGCTGGTCGTGAGACATGTGCAGGTCATTTGACTGTTGCAGGTCATGTGATATGTGCAGGTCATTTGACTGTTGCAGGTCATTTGACTGTTGCAGGTGATGTGATATGTGTAGGTCATTTGACTGTTGCAGGTCATTTGACATTGCAAGTTATTTGGCAGTTTTGTGTTGTGACAGTTGCAGGTCATGTGAGAGTTTCAGGCTATTTGGTAGTTACAGGTAATTTGAGAGTTGCGGGTCATTTGACAGTTGTCGTTAATGTGTCAGTTGCAGGTTATTTGGCAGGACAGTTGCGGGTCATGTGACTGTTGCAGGTCATTTTACAGATGCATTTCATGTGACTGTTGCAGGTCATGTGAAAGATGCTGGTCATGTGACTGTTGCAGGTCATTTGAAAGATGCTGGTCATGTGACTGTTGCAGGTCATTTGAAAGATGCTGGTCGTGAGACATGTGCAGGTCATTTGACTGTTGCAGGTCATGTGATATGTGCAAGTCATTTGACTGTTGCAGGTCATGTGTCATGTGCAGGTCATTTGACTGTTGCAGGTGATGTGATATGTGTAGGTCATTTGACTGTTGCAGGTCATTTGACATTGCAAGTTATTTGGCAGTTTTGTGTTGTGACAGTTGCAGGTCATGTGAGAGTTTCAGGCTATTTGGCAGTTGCAGGTAATTTGAGAGTTGCGGGTCATTTGACAGTTGCCGTTAATGTGTCAGTTGCAGGTTATTTGGCAGGACAGTTGCGGGTCATGTGACTGTTGCAGGTCATTTGACAGATGCATTTCATGTGACTGTTGCAGGTCATGTGAAAGATGCTGGTCATGTGACTGTTGCAGGTCATTTGAAAGATGCTGGTCATGTGACTGTTGCAGGTCATTTGAAAGATGCTGGTCGTGAGACATGTGCAGGTCATTTGACTGTTGCAGGTCATGTGATATGTGCAAGTCATTTGACTGTTGCAGGTCATGTGTCATGTGCAGGTCATTTGACTGTTGCAGGTGATGTGATATGTGTAGGTCATTTGACTGTTGCAGGTCATTTGACATTGCAAGTTATTTGGCAGTTTTGTGTTGTGACAGTTGCAGGTCATGTGAGAGTTTCAGGCTATTTGGCAGTTGCAGGTAATTTGAGAGTTGCGGGTCATTTGACAGTTGCCGTTAATGTGTCAGTTGCAGGTTATTTGGCAGGACAGTTGCGGGTCATGTGACTGTTGCAGGTCATTTTACAGATGCATTTCATGTGACTGTTGCAGGTCATGTGAAAGATGCTGGTCATGTGACTGTTGCAGGTCATTTGAAAGATGCTGGTCATGTGACTGTTGCAGGTCATTTGAAAGATGCTGGTCGTGAGACATGTGCAGGTCATTTGACTGTTGCAGGTCATGTGATATGTGCAAGTCATTTGACTGTTGCAGGTCATGTGTCATGTGCAGGTCATTTGACTGTTGCAGGTGATGTGATATGTGTAGGTCATTTGACTGTTGCAGGTCATTTGACATTGCAAGTTATTTGGCAGTTTTGTGTTGTGACAGTTGCAGGTCATGTGAGAGTTTCAGGCTATTTGGCAGTTGCAGGTAATTTGAGAGTTGCGGGTCATTTGACAGTTGCCGTTAATGTGTCAGTTGCAGGTTATTTGGCAGGACAGTTGCGGGTCATGTGACTGTTGCAGGTCATTTTACAGATGCATTTCATGTGACTGTTGCAGGTCATGTGAAAGATGCTGGTCATGTGACTGTTGCAGGTCATTTGAAAGATGCTGGTCATGTGACTGTTGCAGGTCATTTGAAAGATGCTGGTCGTGAGACATGTGCAGGTCATTTGACTGTTGCAGGTCATGTGATATGTGCAAGTCATTTGACTGTTGCAGGTCATGTGTCATGTGCAGGTCATTTGACTGTTGCAGGTGATGTGATATGTGTAGGTCATTTGACTGTTGCAGGTCATTTGACATTGCAAGTTATTTGGCAGTTTTGTGTTGTGACAGTTGCAGGTCATGTGAGAGTTTCAGGCTATTTGGCAGTTGCAGGTAATTTGAGAGTTGCGGGTCATTTGACAGTTGCCGTTAATGTGACAGTTGCAGGTTATTTGGCAGGACAGTTGCGGGTCAATTGACAGTTGCAGGTTGTTTGTCAGTTGAGGGTTATGTGGGAGTTGTGAGTTAATTGGCACTTGCTTGTCATTTCACTGTTGCAGGTCATTTGACAATATACTGTAGTATATTTTTGGTATGATTTTATTTTTTATAAGGTTCTTTTTGTATTTGTCCACTTCTTTTCTAAATATTAGTGTACTTTTATCTTATTTTATGTACATTAGTGTTTTTTTATTGTATTTTTCTAAATTTTTCTATATTTAATGGAATGTGAAGACATTAATTCCACTCTAAAACTCCATCAGGTCAGGTCAGGCTTCGGTCTGCTACTGGTACCCTGTAACCCAGTACCACCTGCCTCAGGGTCGAGTCGTTGGCGATTAATCCATCTTGTGATATGTGTAGTTCATTTGGCTGTTGCAGGCCGTTTGACCAGTTGCAAGTTATTTAGTTGTTGGGGGTTATTTGGCAGTTTCTGGTCATGTGACAGTTGCGGGTAAAGTGTGAGTTTCAGGCTATTTGGCAGTTGCAGGTAATTTGAGAGTTGCGGGTCATTTGACAGTTGCCGTTAATGTGACAGTTGCAGGTTATTTGGCAGGACAGTTGCGGGTCAATTGACAGTTGCAGGTCATTTGACAGATGCATTTCATGTGACTGTTGCAGGTCATGTGAAAGATGCTGGTCATGTGACTGTTGCAGGTCATTTGAAAGATGCTGGTCATGTGACTGTTGCAGGTCATTTGAAAGATGCTGGTCGTGAGACATGTGCAGGTCATTTGACTGTTGCAGGTCATGTGATATGTGCAGGTCATTTGACTGTTGCAGGTCATGTGTCATGTGCAGGTCATTTGACTGTTGCAGGTGATGTGATATGTGTAGGTCATTTGACTGTTGCAGGTCATTTGACATTGCAAGTTATTTGGCAGTTTTGTGTTGTGACAGTTGCAGGTCATGTGAGACTTTCAGGCTATTTGGTAGGTGCATGTAATTTGAGAGTTGCGGGTCATTTGACAGTTGCCGTTAATGTGTCAGTTGCAGGTTATTTGGCAGGACAGTTGCGGGTCATGTGACTGTTGCAGGTCATTTGACAGATGCATTTCATGTGACTGTTGCAGGTCATGTGAAAGATGCTGGTCATGTGACTGTTGCAGGTCATTTGAAAGATGCTGGTCATGTGACTGTTGCAGGTCATTTGAAAGATGCTGGTCGTGAGACATGTGCAGGTCATTTGACTGTTGCAGGTCATGTGATATGTGCAGGTCATTTGACTGTTGCAGGTCATGTGTCATGTGCAGGTCATTTGACTGTTGCAGGTGATGTGATATGTGTAGGTCATTTGACTGTTGCAGGTCATTTGACATTGCAAGTTATTTGGCAGTTTTGTGTTGTGACAGTTGCAGGTCATGTGAGAGTTTCAGGCTATTTGGTAGTTGCAGGTAATTTGAGAGTTGCGGGTCATTTGACAGTTGCCGTTAATGTGTCAGTTGCAGGTTATTTGGCAGGACAGTTGCGGGTCATGTGACTGTTGCAGGTCATTTTACAGATGCATTTCATGTGACTGTTGCAGGTCATGTGAAAGATGCTGGTCATGTGACTGTTGCAGGTCATTTGAAAGATGCTGGTCATGTGACTGTTGCAGGTCATTTGAAAGATGCTGGTCGTGAGACATGTGCAGGTCATTTGACTGTTGCAGGTCATGTGATATGTGCAAGTCATTTGACTGTTGCAGGTCATGTGTCATGTGCAGGTCATTTGACTGTTGCAGGTGATGTGATATGTGTAGGTCATTTGACTGTTGCAGGTCATTTGACATTGCAAGTTATTTGGCAGTTTTGTGTTGTGACAGTTGCAGGTCATGTGAGAGTTTCAGGCTATTTGGCAGTTGCAGGTAATTTGAGAGTTGCGGGTCATTTGACAGTTGCTGTTAATGTGACAGTTGCAGGTTATTTGGCAGGACAGTTGCGGGTCAATTGACAGTTGCAGGTTGTTTGTCAGTTGAGGGTTATGTGGGAGTTGTGAGTTAATTGGCACTTGCTGGTCATTTCACTGTTGCAGGTCATTTGACAATATACTGTAGTATATTTTTGGTATGATTTTATTTTTTATAAGGTTCTTTTTGTATTTGTCCACTTCTTTTCTAAATATTAGTGTACTTTTATCTTATTTTATGTACATTAGTGTTTTTTTATTGTATTTTTCTAAATTTTTCTATATTTAATGGAATGTGAAGACATTAATTCCACTCTAAAACTCCATCAGGTCAGGTCAGGCTTCGGTCTGCTACTGGTACCCTGTAACCCAGTACCACCTGCCTCAGGGTCGAGTCGTTGGCGATTAATCCATCTTGTGATATGTGTAGTTCATTTGGCTGTTGCAGGCCGTTTGACCAGTTGCAAGTTATTTAGTTGTTGGGGGTTATTTGGCAGTTTCTGGTCATGTGACAGTTGCGGGTAAAGTGTGAGTTTCAGGCTATTTAATAGTTGCAGGTAATTTGAGAGTTGCGGGTCATTTGACAGTTGCCGTTAATGTGACAGTTGCAGGTTATTTGGCAGGACAGTTGCGGGTCAATTGACAGTTGCAGGTCATTTGACAGATGCATTTCATGTGACTGTTGCAGGTCATGTGAAAGATGCTGGTCATGTGACTGTTGCAGGTCATTTGAAAGATGCTGGTCATGTGACTGTTGCAGGTCATTTGAAAGATGCTGGTCGTGAGACATGTGCAGGTCATTTGACTGTTGCAGGTCATGTGATATGTGCAAGTCATTTGACTGTTGCAGGTCATGTGTCATGTGCAGGTCATTTGACTGTTGCAGGTGATGTGATATGTGTAGGTCATTTGACTGTTGCAGGTCATTTGACATTGCAAGTTATTTGGCAGTTTTGTGTTGTGACAGTTGCAGGTCATGTGAGAGTTTCAGGCTATTTGGCAGTTGCAGGTAATTTGAGAGTTGCGGGTCATTTGACAGTTGCCGTTAATGTGTCAGTTGCAGGTTATTTGGCAGGACAGTTGCGGGTCATGTGACTGTTGCAGGTCATTTGACAGATGCATTTCATGTGACTGTTGCAGGTCATGTGAAAGATGCTGGTCATGTGACTGTTGCAGGTCATTTGAAAGATGCTGGTCATGTGACTGTTGCAGGTCATTTGAAAGATGCTGGTCGTGAGACATGTGCAGGTCATTTGACTGTTGCAGGTCATGTGATATGTGCAAGTCATTTGACTGTTGCAGGTCATGTGTCATGTGCAGGTCATTTGACTGTTGCAGGTGATGTGATATGTGTAGGTCATTTGACTGTTGCAGGTCATTTGACATTGCAAGTTAATTGGCAGTTTTGTGTTGTGACAGTTGCAGGTCATGTGAGAGTTTCAGGCTATTTGGCAGTTGCAGGTAATTTGAGAGTTGCGGGTCATTTGACAGTTGCTGTTAATATTGACAGTTGCAGGTTATTTGGCAGGACAGTTGCGGGTCATGTGACTGTTGCAGGTCATTTTACAGATGCATTTCATGTGACTGTTGCAGGTCATGTGAAAGATGCTGGTCATGTGACTGTTGCAGGTCATTTGAAAGATGCTGGTCATGTGACTGTTGCAGGTCATTTGAAAGATGCTGGTCGTGAGACATGTGCAGGTCATTTGACTGTTGCAGGTCATGTGATATGTGCAGGTCATTTGACTGTTGCAGGTCATGTGTCATGTGCAGGTCATTTGACTGTTGCAGGTGATGTGATATGTGTAGGTCATTTGACATTGCAAGTTATTTGGCAGTTTTGTGTTGTGACAGTTGCAGGTCATGTGAGAGTTTCAGGCTATTTGGTAGTTGCAGGTAATTTGAGAGTTGCGGGTCATTTGACAGTTGCAGGTTATTTGGCAGGACAGTTGCGGGTCATGTGACTGTTGCAGGTCATTTTACAGATGCATTTCATGTGACTGTTGCAGGTCATGTGAAAGATGCTGGTCATGTGACTGTTGCAGGTCATTTGAAAGATGCTGGTCATGTGACTGTTGCAGGTCATTTGAAAGATGCTGGTCGTGAGACATGTGCAGGTCATTTGACTGTTGCAGGTCATGTGATATGTGCAAGTCATTTGACTGTTGCAGGTCATGTGTCATGTGCAGGTCATTTGACTGTTGCAGGTGATGTGATATGTGTAGGTCATTTGACTGTTGCAGGTCATTTGACATTGCAAGTTATTTGGCAGTTTTGTGTTGTGACAGTTGCAGGTCATGTGAGAGTTTCAGGCTATTTGGCAGTTGCAGGTAATTTGAGAGTTGCGGGTCATTTGACAGTTGCCGTTAATGTGTCAGTTGCAGGTTATTTGGCAGGACAGTTGCGGGTCATGTGACTGTTGCAGGTCATTTGACAGATGCATTTCATGTGACTGTTGCAGGTCATGTGAAAGATGCTGGTCATGTGACTGTTGCAGGTCATTTGAAAGATGCTGGTCATGTGACTGTTGCAGGTCATTTGAAAGATGCTGGTCGTGAGACATGTGCAGGTCATTTGACTGTTGCAGGTCATGTGATATGTGCAAGTCATTTGACTGTTGCAGGTCATGTGTCATGTGCAGGTCATTTGACTGTTGCAGGTGATGTGATATGTGTAGGTCATTTGACTGTTGCAGGTCATTTGACATTGCAAGTTATTTGGCAGTTTTGTGTTGTGACAGTTGCAGGTCATGTGAGAGTTTCAGGCTATTTGGCAGTTGCAGGTAATTTGAGAGTTGCGGGTCATTTGACAGTTGCCGTTAATGTGACAGTTGCAGGTTATTTGGCAGGACAGTTGCGGGTCAATTGACAGTTGCAGGTTGTTTGTCAGTTGAGGGTTATGTGGGAGTTGTGAGTTAATTGGCACTTGCTGGTCATTTCACTGTTGCAGGTCATTTGACAATATACTGTAGTATATTTTTGGTATGATTTTATTTTTTATAAGGTTCTTTTTGTATTTGTCCACTTCTTTTCTAAATATTAGTGTACTTTTATCTTATTTTATGTACATTAGTGTTTTTTTATTGTATTTTTCTAAATTTTTCTATATTTAATGGAATGTGAAGACATTAATTCCACTCTAAAACTCCATCAGGTCAGGTCAGGCTTCGGTCTGCTACTGGTACCCTGTAACCCAGTACCACCTGCCTCAGGGTCGAGTCGTTGGCGATTAATCCATCTTGTGATATGTGTAGTTCATTTGGCTGTTGCAGGCCGTTTGACCAGTTGCAAGTTATTTAGTTGTTGGGGGTTATTTGGCAGTTTCTGGTCATGTGACAGTTGCGGGTAAAGTGTGAGTTTCAGGCTATTTGGCAGTTGCAGGTAATTTGAGAGTTGCGGGTCATTTGACAGTTGCCGTTAATGTGACAGTTGCAGGTTATTTGGCAGGACAGTTGCGGGTCAATTGACAGTTGCAGGTCATTTGACAGATGCATTTCATGTGACTGTTGCAGGTCATGTGAAAGATGCTGGTCATGTGACTGTTGCAGGTCATTTGAAAGATGCTGGTCATGTGACTGTTGCAGGTCATTTGAAAGATGCTGGTCGTGAGACATGTGCAGGTCATTTGACTGTTGCAGGTCATGTGATATGTGCAGGTCATTTGACTGTTGCAGGTCATGTGTCATGTGCAGGTCATTTGACTGTTGCAGGTGATGTGATATGTGTAGGTCATTTGACTGTTGCAGGTCATTTGACATTGCAAGTTATTTGGCAGTTTTGTGTTGTGACAGTTGCAGGTCATGTGAGACTTTCAGGCTATTTGGTAGGTGCATGTAATTTGAGAGTTGCGGGTCATTTGACAGTTGCCGTTAATGTGTCAGTTGCAGGTTATTTGGCAGGACAGTTGCGGGTCATGTGACTGTTGCAGGTCATTTGACAGATGCATTTCATGTGACTGTTGCAGGTCATGTGAAAGATGCTGGTCATGTGACTGTTGCAGGTCATTTGAAAGATGCTGGTCATGTGACTGTTGCAGGTCATTTGAAAGATGCTGGTCATGTGACTGTTGCAGGTCATTTGAAAGATGCTGGTCGTGAGACATGTGCAGGTCATTTGACTGTTGCAGGTCATGTGATATGTGCAAGTCATTTGACTGTTGCAGGTCATGTGTCATGTGCAGGTCATTTGACTGTTGCAGGTGATGTGATATGTGTAGGTCATTTGACTGTTGCAGGTCATTTGACATTGCAAGTTAATTGGCAGTTTTGTGTTGTGACAGTTGCAGGTCATGTGAGAGTTTCAGGCTATTTGGCAGTTGCAGGTAATTTGAGAGTTGCGGGTCATTTGACAGTTGCTGTTAATATTGACAGTTGCAGGTTATTTGGCAGGACAGTTGCGGGTCATGTGACTGTTGCAGGTCATTTTACAGATGCATTTCATGTGACTGTTGCAGGTCATGTGAAAGATGCTGGTCATGTGACTGTTGCAGGTCATTTGAAAGATGCTGGTCATGTGACTGTTGCAGGTCATTTGAAAGATGCTGGTCGTGAGACATGTGCAGGTCATTTGACTGTTGCAGGTCATTTGACTGTTGCAGGTCATGTGTCATGTGCAGGTCATTTGACTGTTGCAGGTGATGTGATATGTGTAGGTCATTTGACTGTTGCAGGTCATTTGACATTGCAAGTTATTTGGCAGTTTTGTGTTGTGACAGTTGCAGGTCATGTGAGAGTTTCAGGCTATTTGGTAGTTGCAGGTAATTTGAGAGTTGCGGGTCATTTGACAGTTGCAGGTTATTTGGCAGGACAGTTGCGGGTCATGTGACTGTTGCAGGTCATTTTACAGATGCATTTCATGTGACTGTTGCAGGTCATGTGAAAGATGCTGGTCATGTGACTGTTGCAGGTCATTTGAAAGATGCTGGTCATGTGACTGTTGCAGGTCATTTGAAAGATGCTGGTCGTGAGACATGTGCAGGTCATTTGACTGTTGCAGGTCATGTGATATGTGCAAGTCATTTGACTGTTGCAGGTCATGTGTCATGTGCAGGTCATTTGACTGTTGCAGGTGATGTGATATGTGTAGGTCATTTGACTGTTGCAGGTCATTTGACATTGCAAGTTATTTGGCAGTTTTGTGTTGTGACAGTTGCAGGTCATGTGAGAGTTTCAGGCTATTTGGCAGTTGCAGGTAATTTGAGAGTTGCGGGTCATTTGACAGTTGCCGTTAATGTGTCAGTTGCAGGTTATTTGGCAGGACAGTTGCGGGTCATGTGACTGTTGCAGGTCATTTGACAGATGCATTTCATGTGACTGTTGCAGGTCATGTGAAAGATGCTGGTCATGTGACTGTTGCAGGTCATTTGAAAGATGCTGGTCATGTGACTGTTGCAGGTCATTTGAAAGATGCTGGTCGTGAGACATGTGCAGGTCATTTGACTGTTGCAGGTCATGTGATATGTGCAAGTCATTTGACTGTTGCAGGTCATGTGTCATGTGCAGGTCATTTGACTGTTGCAGGTGATGTGATATGTGTAGGTCATTTGACTGTTGCAGGTCATTTGACATTGCAAGTTATTTGGCAGTTTTGTGTTGTGACAGTTGCAGGTCATGTGAGAGTTTCAGGCTATTTGGCAGTTGCAGGTAATTTGAGAGTTGCGGGTCATTTGACAGTTGCCGTTAATGTGTCAGTTGCAGGTTATTTGGCAGGACAGTTGCGGGTCATGTGACTGTTGCAGGTCATTTTACAGATGCATTTCATGTGACTGTTGCAGGTCATGTGAAAGATGCTGGTCATGTGACTGTTGCAGGTCATTTGAAAGATGCTGGTCATGTGACTGTTGCAGGTCATTTGAAAGATGCTGGTCGTGAGACATGTGCAGGTCATTTGACTGTTGCAGGTCATGTGATATGTGCAAGTCATTTGACTGTTGCAGGTCATGTGTCATGTGCAGGTCATTTGACTGTTGCAGGTGATGTGATATGTGTAGGTCATTTGACTGTTGCAGGTCATTTGACATTGCAAGTTATTTGGCAGTTTTGTGTTGTGACAGTTGCAGGTCATGTGAGAGTTTCAGGCTATTTGGCAGTTGCAGGTAATTTGAGAGTTGCGGGTCATTTGACAGTTGCCGTTAATGTGTCAGTTGCAGGTTATTTGGCAGGACAGTTGCGGGTCATGTGACTGTTGCAGGTCATTTTACAGATGCATTTCATGTGACTGTTGCAGGTCATGTGAAAGATGCTGGTCATGTGACTGTTGCAGGTCATTTGAAAGATGCTGGTCATGTGACTGTTGCAGGTCATTTGAAAGATGCTGGTCGTGAGACATGTGCAGGTCATTTGACTGTTGCAGGTCATGTGATATGTGCAAGTCATTTGACTGTTGCAGGTCATGTGTCATGTGCAGGTCATTTGACTGTTGCAGGTGATGTGATATGTGTAGGTCATTTGACTGTTGCAGGTCATTTGACATTGCAAGTTATTTGGCAGTTTTGTGTTGTGACAGTTGCAGGTCATGTGAGAGTTTCAGGCTATTTGGCAGTTGCAGGTAATTTGAGAGTTGCGGGTCATTTGACAGTTGCCGTTAATGTGACAGTTGCAGGTTATTTGGCAGGACAGTTGCGGGTCAATTGACAGTTGCAGGTTGTTTGTCAGTTGAGGGTTATGTGGGAGTTGTGAGTTAATTGGCACTTGCTTGTCATTTCACTGTTGCAGGTCATTTGACAATATACTGTAGTATATTTTTGGTATGATTTTATTTTTTATAAGGTTCTTTTTGTATTTGTCCACTTCTTTTCTAAATATTAGTGTACTTTTATCTTATTTTATGTACATTAGTGTTTTTTTATTGTATTTTTCTAAATTTTTCTATATTTAATGGAATGTGAAGACATTAATTCCACTCTAAAACTCCATCAGGTCAGGTCAGGCTTCGGTCTGCTACTGGTACCCTGTAACCCAGTACCACCTGCCTCAGGGTCGAGTCGTTGGCGATTAATCCATCTTGTGATATGTGTAGTTCATTTGGCTGTTGCAGGCCGTTTGACCAGTTGCAAGTTATTTAGTTGTTGGGGGTTATTTGGCAGTTTCTGGTCATGTGACAGTTGCGGGTAAAGTGTGAGTTTCAGGCTATTTGGCAGTTGCAGGTAATTTGAGAGTTGCGGGTCATTTGACAGTTGCCGTTAATGTGACAGTTGCAGGTTATTTGGCAGGACAGTTGCGGGTCAATTGACAGTTGCAGGTCATTTGACAGATGCATTTCATGTGACTGTTGCAGGTCATGTGAAAGATGCTGGTCATGTGACTGTTGCAGGTCATTTGAAAGATGCTGGTCATGTGACTGTTGCAGGTCATTTGAAAGATGCTGGTCGTGAGACATGTGCAGGTCATTTGACTGTTGCAGGTCATGTGATATGTGCAGGTCATTTGACTGTTGCAGGTCATGTGTCATGTGCAGGTCATTTGACTGTTGCAGGTGATGTGATATGTGTAGGTCATTTGACTGTTGCAGGTCATTTGACATTGCAAGTTATTTGGCAGTTTTGTGTTGTGACAGTTGCAGGTCATGTGAGACTTTCAGGCTATTTGGTAGGTGCATGTAATTTGAGAGTTGCGGGTCATTTGACAGTTGCCGTTAATGTGTCAGTTGCAGGTTATTTGGCAGGACAGTTGCGGGTCATGTGACTGTTGCAGGTCATTTGACAGATGCATTTCATGTGACTGTTGCAGGTCATGTGAAAGATGCTGGTCATGTGACTGTTGCAGGTCATTTGAAAGATGCTGGTCATGTGACTGTTGCAGGTCATTTGAAAGATGCTGGTCGTGAGACATGTGCAGGTCATTTGACTGTTGCAGGTCATGTGATATGTGCAGGTCATTTGACTGTTGCAGGTCATGTGTCATGTGCAGGTCATTTGACTGTTGCAGGTGATGTGATATGTGTAGGTCATTTGACTGTTGCAGGTCATTTGACATTGCAAGTTATTTGGCAGTTTTGTGTTGTGACAGTTGCAGGTCATGTGAGAGTTTCAGGCTATTTGGTAGTTGCAGGTAATTTGAGAGTTGCGGGTCATTTGACAGTTGCCGTTAATGTGTCAGTTGCAGGTTATTTGGCAGGACAGTTGCGGGTCATGTGACTGTTGCAGGTCATTTTACAGATGCATTTCATGTGACTGTTGCAGGTCATGTGAAAGATGCTGGTCATGTGACTGTTGCAGGTCATTTGAAAGATGCTGGTCATGTGACTGTTGCAGGTCATTTGAAAGATGCTGGTCGTGAGACATGTGCAGGTCATTTGACTGTTGCAGGTCATGTGATATGTGCAAGTCATTTGACTGTTGCAGGTCATGTGTCATGTGCAGGTCATTTGACTGTTGCAGGTGATGTGATATGTGTAGGTCATTTGACTGTTGCAGGTCATTTGACATTGCAAGTTATTTGGCAGTTTTGTGTTGTGACAGTTGCAGGTCATGTGAGAGTTTCAGGCTATTTGGCAGTTGCAGGTAATTTGAGAGTTGCGGGTCATTTGACAGTTGCTGTTAATGTGACAGTTGCAGGTTATTTGGCAGGACAGTTGCGGGTCAATTGACAGTTGCAGGTTGTTTGTCAGTTGAGGGTTATGTGGGAGTTGTGAGTTAATTGGCACTTGCTGGTCATTTCACTGTTGCAGGTCATTTGACAATATACTGTAGTATATTTTTGGTATGATTTTATTTTTTATAAGGTTCTTTTTGTATTTGTCCACTTCTTTTCTAAATATTAGTGTACTTTTATCTTATTTTATGTACATTAGTGTTTTTTTATTGTATTTTTCTAAATTTTTCTATATTTAATGGAATGTGAAGACATTAATTCCACTCTAAAACTCCATCAGGTCAGGTCAGGCTTCGGTCTGCTACTGGTACCCTGTAACCCAGTACCACCTGCCTCAGGGTCGAGTCGTTGGCGATTAATCCATCTTGTGATATGTGTAGTTCATTTGGCTGTTGCAGGCCGTTTGACCAGTTGCAAGTTATTTAGTTGTTGGGGGTTATTTGGCAGTTTCTGGTCATGTGACAGTTGCGGGTAAAGTGTGAGTTTCAGGCTATTTAATAGTTGCAGGTAATTTGAGAGTTGCGGGTCATTTGACAGTTGCCGTTAATGTGACAGTTGCAGGTTATTTGGCAGGACAGTTGCGGGTCAATTGACAGTTGCAGGTCATTTGACAGATGCATTTCATGTGACTGTTGCAGGTCATGTGAAAGATGCTGGTCATGTGACTGTTGCAGGTCATTTGAAAGATGCTGGTCATGTGACTGTTGCAGGTCATTTGAAAGATGCTGGTCGTGAGACATGTGCAGGTCATTTGACTGTTGCAGGTCATGTGATATGTGCAAGTCATTTGACTGTTGCAGGTCATGTGTCATGTGCAGGTCATTTGACTGTTGCAGGTGATGTGATATGTGTAGGTCATTTGACTGTTGCAGGTCATTTGACATTGCAAGTTATTTGGCAGTTTTGTGTTGTGACAGTTGCAGGTCATGTGAGAGTTTCAGGCTATTTGGCAGTTGCAGGTAATTTGAGAGTTGCGGGTCATTTGACAGTTGCCGTTAATGTGTCAGTTGCAGGTTATTTGGCAGGACAGTTGCGGGTCATGTGACTGTTGCAGGTCATTTGACAGATGCATTTCATGTGACTGTTGCAGGTCATGTGAAAGATGCTGGTCATGTGACTGTTGCAGGTCATTTGAAAGATGCTGGTCATGTGACTGTTGCAGGTCATTTGAAAGATGCTGGTCGTGAGACATGTGCAGGTCATTTGACTGTTGCAGGTCATGTGATATGTGCAAGTCATTTGACTGTTGCAGGTCATGTGTCATGTGCAGGTCATTTGACTGTTGCAGGTGATGTGATATGTGTAGGTCATTTGACTGTTGCAGGTCATTTGACATTGCAAGTTAATTGGCAGTTTTGTGTTGTGACAGTTGCAGGTCATGTGAGAGTTTCAGGCTATTTGGCAGTTGCAGGTAATTTGAGAGTTGCGGGTCATTTGACAGTTGCTGTTAATATTGACAGTTGCAGGTTATTTGGCAGGACAGTTGCGGGTCATGTGACTGTTGCAGGTCATTTTACAGATGCATTTCATGTGACTGTTGCAGGTCATGTGAAAGATGCTGGTCATGTGACTGTTGCAGGTCATTTGAAAGATGCTGGTCATGTGACTGTTGCAGGTCATTTGAAAGATGCTGGTCGTGAGACATGTGCAGGTCATTTGACTGTTGCAGGTCATGTGATATGTGCAGGTCATTTGACTGTTGCAGGTCATGTGTCATGTGCAGGTCATTTGACTGTTGCAGGTGATGTGATATGTGTAGGTCATTTGACATTGCAAGTTATTTGGCAGTTTTGTGTTGTGACAGTTGCAGGTCATGTGAGAGTTTCAGGCTATTTGGTAGTTGCAGGTAATTTGAGAGTTGCGGGTCATTTGACAGTTGCAGGTTATTTGGCAGGACAGTTGCGGGTCATGTGACTGTTGCAGGTCATTTTACAGATGCATTTCATGTGACTGTTGCAGGTCATGTGAAAGATGCTGGTCATGTGACTGTTGCAGGTCATTTGAAAGATGCTGGTCATGTGACTGTTGCAGGTCATTTGAAAGATGCTGGTCGTGAGACATGTGCAGGTCATTTGACTGTTGCAGGTCATGTGATATGTGCAAGTCATTTGACTGTTGCAGGTCATGTGTCATGTGCAGGTCATTTGACTGTTGCAGGTGATGTGATATGTGTAGGTCATTTGACTGTTGCAGGTCATTTGACATTGCAAGTTATTTGGCAGTTTTGTGTTGTGACAGTTGCAGGTCATGTGAGAGTTTCAGGCTATTTGGCAGTTGCAGGTAATTTGAGAGTTGCGGGTCATTTGACAGTTGCCGTTAATGTGTCAGTTGCAGGTTATTTGGCAGGACAGTTGCGGGTCATGTGACTGTTGCAGGTCATTTGACAGATGCATTTCATGTGACTGTTGCAGGTCATGTGAAAGATGCTGGTCATGTGACTGTTGCAGGTCATTTGAAAGATGCTGGTCATGTGACTGTTGCAGGTCATTTGAAAGATGCTGGTCGTGAGACATGTGCAGGTCATTTGACTGTTGCAGGTCATGTGATATGTGCAAGTCATTTGACTGTTGCAGGTCATGTGTCATGTGCAGGTCATTTGACTGTTGCAGGTGATGTGATATGTGTAGGTCATTTGACTGTTGCAGGTCATTTGACATTGCAAGTTATTTGGCAGTTTTGTGTTGTGACAGTTGCAGGTCATGTGAGAGTTTCAGGCTATTTGGCAGTTGCAGGTAATTTGAGAGTTGCGGGTCATTTGACAGTTGCCGTTAATGTGACAGTTGCAGGTTATTTGGCAGGACAGTTGCGGGTCAATTGACAGTTGCAGGTTGTTTGTCAGTTGAGGGTTATGTGGGAGTTGTGAGTTAATTGGCACTTGCTGGTCATTTCACTGTTGCAGGTCATTTGACAATATACTGTAGTATATTTTTGGTATGATTTTATTTTTTATAAGGTTCTTTTTGTATTTGTCCACTTCTTTTCTAAATATTAGTGTACTTTTATCTTATTTTATGTACATTAGTGTTTTTTTATTGTATTTTTCTAAATTTTTCTATATTTAATGGAATGTGAAGACATTAATTCCACTCTAAAACTCCATCAGGTCAGGTCAGGCTTCGGTCTGCTACTGGTACCCTGTAACCCAGTACCACCTGCCTCAGGGTCGAGTCGTTGGCGATTAATCCATCTTGTGATATGTGTAGTTCATTTGGCTGTTGCAGGCCGTTTGACCAGTTGCAAGTTATTTAGTTGTTGGGGGTTATTTGGCAGTTTCTGGTCATGTGACAGTTGCGGGTAAAGTGTGAGTTTCAGGCTATTTGGCAGTTGCAGGTAATTTGAGAGTTGCGGGTCATTTGACAGTTGCCGTTAATGTGACAGTTGCAGGTTATTTGGCAGGACAGTTGCGGGTCAATTGACAGTTGCAGGTCATTTGACAGATGCATTTCATGTGACTGTTGCAGGTCATGTGAAAGATGCTGGTCATGTGACTGTTGCAGGTCATTTGAAAGATGCTGGTCATGTGACTGTTGCAGGTCATTTGAAAGATGCTGGTCGTGAGACATGTGCAGGTCATTTGACTGTTGCAGGTCATGTGATATGTGCAGGTCATTTGACTGTTGCAGGTCATGTGTCATGTGCAGGTCATTTGACTGTTGCAGGTGATGTGATATGTGTAGGTCATTTGACTGTTGCAGGTCATTTGACATTGCAAGTTATTTGGCAGTTTTGTGTTGTGACAGTTGCAGGTCATGTGAGACTTTCAGGCTATTTGGTAGGTGCATGTAATTTGAGAGTTGCGGGTCATTTGACAGTTGCCGTTAATGTGTCAGTTGCAGGTTATTTGGCAGGACAGTTGCGGGTCATGTGACTGTTGCAGGTCATTTGACAGATGCATTTCATGTGACTGTTGCAGGTCATGTGAAAGATGCTGGTCATGTGACTGTTGCAGGTCATTTGAAAGATGCTGGTCATGTGACTGTTGCAGGTCATTTGAAAGATGCTGGTCATGTGACTGTTGCAGGTCATTTGAAAGATGCTGGTCGTGAGACATGTGCAGGTCATTTGACTGTTGCAGGTCATGTGATATGTGCAAGTCATTTGACTGTTGCAGGTCATGTGTCATGTGCAGGTCATTTGACTGTTGCAGGTGATGTGATATGTGTAGGTCATTTGACTGTTGCAGGTCATTTGACATTGCAAGTTAATTGGCAGTTTTGTGTTGTGACAGTTGCAGGTCATGTGAGAGTTTCAGGCTATTTGGCAGTTGCAGGTAATTTGAGAGTTGCGGGTCATTTGACAGTTGCTGTTAATATTGACAGTTGCAGGTTATTTGGCAGGACAGTTGCGGGTCATGTGACTGTTGCAGGTCATTTTACAGATGCATTTCATGTGACTGTTGCAGGTCATGTGAAAGATGCTGGTCATGTGACTGTTGCAGGTCATTTGAAAGATGCTGGTCATGTGACTGTTGCAGGTCATTTGAAAGATGCTGGTCGTGAGACATGTGCAGGTCATTTGACTGTTGCAGGTCATTTGACTGTTGCAGGTCATGTGTCATGTGCAGGTCATTTGACTGTTGCAGGTGATGTGATATGTGTAGGTCATTTGACTGTTGCAGGTCATTTGACATTGCAAGTTATTTGGCAGTTTTGTGTTGTGACAGTTGCAGGTCATGTGAGAGTTTCAGGCTATTTGGTAGTTGCAGGTAATTTGAGAGTTGCGGGTCATTTGACAGTTGCAGGTTATTTGGCAGGACAGTTGCGGGTCATGTGACTGTTGCAGGTCATTTTACAGATGCATTTCATGTGACTGTTGCAGGTCATGTGAAAGATGCTGGTCATGTGACTGTTGCAGGTCATTTGAAAGATGCTGGTCATGTGACTGTTGCAGGTCATTTGAAAGATGCTGGTCGTGAGACATGTGCAGGTCATTTGACTGTTGCAGGTCATGTGATATGTGCAAGTCATTTGACTGTTGCAGGTCATGTGTCATGTGCAGGTCATTTGACTGTTGCAGGTGATGTGATATGTGTAGGTCATTTGACTGTTGCAGGTCATTTGACATTGCAAGTTATTTGGCAGTTTTGTGTTGTGACAGTTGCAGGTCATGTGAGAGTTTCAGGCTATTTGGCAGTTGCAGGTAATTTGAGAGTTGCGGGTCATTTGACAGTTGCCGTTAATGTGTCAGTTGCAGGTTATTTGGCAGGACAGTTGCGGGTCATGTGACTGTTGCAGGTCATTTGACAGATGCATTTCATGTGACTGTTGCAGGTCATGTGAAAGATGCTGGTCATGTGACTGTTGCAGGTCATTTGAAAGATGCTGGTCATGTGACTGTTGCAGGTCATTTGAAAGATGCTGGTCGTGAGACATGTGCAGGTCATTTGACTGTTGCAGGTCATGTGATATGTGCAAGTCATTTGACTGTTGCAGGTCATGTGTCATGTGCAGGTCATTTGACTGTTGCAGGTGATGTGATATGTGTAGGTCATTTGACTGTTGCAGGTCATTTGACATTGCAAGTTATTTGGCAGTTTTGTGTTGTGACAGTTGCAGGTCATGTGAGAGTTTCAGGCTATTTGGCAGTTGCAGGTAATTTGAGAGTTGCGGGTCATTTGACAGTTGCCGTTAATGTGACAGTTGCAGGTTATTTGGCAGGACAGTTGCGGGTCAATTGACAGTTGCAGGTTGTTTGTCAGTTGAGGGTTATGTGGGAGTTGTGAGTTAATTGGCACTTGCTGGTCATTTCACTGTTGCAGGTCATTTGACAATATACTGTAGTATATTTTTGGTATGATTTTATTTTTTATAAGGTTCTTTTTGTATTTGTCCACTTCTTTTCTAAATATTAGTGTACTTTTATCTTATTTTATGTACATTAGTGTTTTTTTATTGTATTTTTCTAAATTTTTCTATATTTAATGGAATGTGAAGACATTAATTCCACTCTAAAACTCCATCAGGTCAGGTCAGGCTTCGGTCTGCTACTGGTACCCTGTAACCCAGTACCACCTGCCTCAGGGTCGAGTCGTTGGCGATTAATCCATCTTGTGATATGTGTAGTTCATTTGGCTGTTGCAGGCCGTTTGACCAGTTGCAAGTTATTTAGTTGTTGGGGGTTATTTGGCAGTTTCTGGTCATGTGACAGTTGCGGGTAAAGTGTGAGTTTCAGGCTATTTGGCAGTTGCAGGTAATTTGAGAGTTGCGGGTCATTTGACAGTTGCCGTTAATGTGACAGTTGCAGGTTATTTGGCAGGACAGTTGCGGGTCAATTGACAGTTGCAGGTCATTTGACAGATGCATTTCATGTGACTGTTGCAGGTCATGTGAAAGATGCTGGTCATGTGACTGTTGCAGGTCATTTGAAAGATGCTGGTCATGTGACTGTTGCAGGTCATTTGAAAGATGCTGGTCGTGAGACATGTGCAGGTCATTTGACTGTTGCAGGTCATGTGATATGTGCAGGTCATTTGACTGTTGCAGGTCATGTGTCATGTGCAGGTCATTTGACTGTTGCAGGTGATGTGATATGTGTAGGTCATTTGACTGTTGCAGGTCATTTGACATTGCAAGTTATTTGGCAGTTTTGTGTTGTGACAGTTGCAGGTCATGTGAGACTTTCAGGCTATTTGGTAGTTGCAGGTAATTTGAGAGTTGCGGGTCATTTGACAGTTGCCGTTAATGTGTCAGTTGCAGGTTATTTGGCAGGACAGTTGCGGGTCATGTGACTGTTGCAGGTCATTTTACAGATGCATTTCATGTGACTGTTGCAGGTCATGTGAAAGATGCTGGTCATGTGACTGTTGCAGGTCATTTGAAAGATGCTGGTCATGTGACTGTTGCAGGTCATTTGAAAGATGCTGGTCGTGAGACATGTGCAGGTCATTTGACTGTTGCAGGTCATGTGATATGTGCAAGTCATTTGACTGTTGCAGGTCATGTGTCATGTGCAGGTCATTTGACTGTTGCAGGTGATGTGATATGTGTAGGTCATTTGACTGTTGCAGGTCATTTGACATTGCAAGTTATTTGGCAGTTTTGTGTTGTGACAGTTGCAGGTCATGTGAGAGTTTCAGGCTATTTGGTAGTTGCATGTAATTTGAGAGTTGCGGGTCATTTGACAGTTGCCGTTAATGTGTCAGTTGCAGGTTATTTGGCAGGACAGTTGCGGGTCATGTGACTGTTGCAGGTCATTTGACAGATGCATTTCATGTGACTGTTGCAGGTCATGTGAAAGATGCTGGTCATGTGACTGTTGCAGGTCATTTGAAAGATGCTGGTCATGTGACTGTTGCAGGTCATTTGAAAGATGCTGGTCGTGAGACATGTGCAGGTCATTTGACTGTTGCAGGTCATGTGATATGTGCAGGTCATTTGACTGTTGCAGGTCATGTGTCATGTGCAGGTCATTTGACTGTTGCAGGTGATGTGATATGTGTAGGTCATTTGACTGTTGCAGGTCATTTGACATTGCAAGTTATTTGGCAGTTTTGTGTTGTGACAGTTGCAGGTCATGTGAGAGTTTCAGGCTATTTGGTAGTTGCAGGTAATTTGAGAGTTGCGGGTCATTTGACAGTTGCCGTTAATGTGTCAGTTGCAGGTTATTTGGCAGGACAGTTGCGGGTCATGTGACTGTTGCAGGTCATTTTACAGATGCATTTCATGTGACTGTTGCAGGTCATGTGAAAGATGCTGGTCATGTGACTGTTGCAGGTCATTTGAAAGATGCTGGTCATGTGACTGTTGCAGGTCATTTGAAAGATGCTGGTCGTGAGACATGTGCAGGTCATTTGACTGTTGCAGGTCATGTGATATGTGCAAGTCATTTGACTGTTGCAGGTCATGTGTCATGTGCAGGTCATTTGACTGTTGCAGGTGATGTGATATGTGTAGGTCATTTGACTGTTGCAGGTCATTTGACATTGCAAGTTATTTGGCAGTTTTGTGTTGTGACAGTTGCAGGTCATGTGAGAGTTTCAGGCTATTTGGCAGTTGCAGGTAATTTGAGAGTTGCGGGTCATTTGACAGTTGCTGTTAATGTGACAGTTGCAGGTTATTTGGCAGGACAGTTGCGGGTCAATTGACAGTTGCAGGTTGTTTGTCAGTTGAGGGTTATGTGGGAGTTGTGAGTTAATTGGCACTTGCTGGTCATTTCACTGTTGCAGGTCATTTGACAATATACTGTAGTATATTTTTGGTATGATTTTATTTTTTATAAGGTTCTTTTTGTATTTGTCCACTTCTTTTCTAAATATTAGTGTACTTTTATCTTATTTTATGTACATTAGTGTTTTTTTATTGTATTTTTCTAAATTTTTCTATATTTAATGGAATGTGAAGACATTAATTCCACTCTAAAACTCCATCAGGTCAGGCTTCGGTCTGCTACTGGTACCCTGTAACCCAGTACCACCTGCCTCAGGGTCGAGTCGTTGGCGATTAATCCATCTTGTGATATGTGTAGTTCATTTGGCTGTTGCAGGCCGTTTGACCAGTTGCAAGTTATTTAGTTGTTGGGGGTTATTTGGCAGTTTCTGGTCATGTGACAGTTGCGGGTAAAGTGTGAGTTTCAGGCTATTTGGCAGTTGCAGGTAATTTGAGAGTTGCGGGTCATTTGACAGTTGCCGTTAATGTGACAGTTGCAGGTTATTTGGCAGGACAGTTGCGGGTCAATTGACAGTTGCAGGTCATTTGACAGATGCATTTCATGTGACTGTTGCAGGTCATGTGAAAGATGCTGGTCATGTGACTGTTGCAGGTCATTTGAAAGATGCTGGTCATGTGACTGTTGCAGGTCATTTGAAAGATGCTGGTCGTGAGACATGTGCAGGTCATTTGACTGTTGCAGGTCATGTGATATGTGCAGGTCATTTGACTGTTGCAGGTCATGTGTCATGTGCAGGTCATTTGACTGTTGCAGGTGATGTGATATGTGTAGGTCATTTGACTGTTGCAGGTCATTTGACATTGCAAGTTATTTGGCAGTTTTGTGCTGTGACAGTTGCAGGTCATGTGAGACTTTCAGGCTATTTGGTAGTTGCAGGTAATTTGAGAGTTGCGGGTCATTTGACAGTTGCCGTTAATGTGTCAGTTGCAGGTTATTTGGCAGGACAGTTGCGGGTCATGTGACTGTTGCAGGTCATTTTACAGATGCATTTCATGTGACTGTTGCAGGTCATGTGAAAGATGCTGGTCATGTGACTGTTGCAGGTCATTTGAAAGATGCTGGTCATGTGACTGTTGCAGGTCATTTGAAAGATGCTGGTCGTGAGACATGTGCAGGTCATTTGAAAGATGCTGGTCGTGAGACATGTGCAAGTCATTTGACTGTTGCAGGTCATGTGTCATGTGCAGGTCATTTGACTGTTGCAGGTGATGTGATATGTGTAGGTCATTTGACTGTTGCAGGTCATTTGACATTGCAAGTTATTTGGCAGTTTTGTGTTGTGACAGTTGCAGGTCATGTGAGAGTTTCAGGCTATTTGGTAGTTGCATGTAATTTGAGAGTTGCGGGTCATTTGACAGTTGCCGTTAATGTGTCAGTTGCAGGTTATTTGGCAGGACAGTTGCGGGTCATGTGACTGTTGCAGGTCATTTGACAGATGCATTTCATGTGACTGTTGCAGGTCATGTGAAAGATGCTGGTCATGTGACTGTTGCAGGTCATTTGAAAGATGCTGGTCATGTGACTGTTGCAGGTCATTTGAAAGATGCTGGTCGTGAGACATGTGCAGGTCATTTGACTGTTGCAGGTCATGTGATATGTGCAGGTCATTTGACTGTTGCAGGTCATGTGTCATGTGCAGGTCATTTGACTGTTGCAGGTGATGTGATATGTGTAGGTCATTTGACTGTTGCAGGTCATTTGACATTGCAAGTTATTTGGCAGTTTTGTGTTGTGACAGTTGCAGGTCATGTGAGAGTTTCAGGCTATTTGGTAGTTGCAGGTAATTTGATAGTTGCGGGTCATTTGACAGTTGCCGTTAATGTGTCAGTTGCAGGTTATTTGGCAGGACAGTTGCGGGTCATGTGACTGTTGCAGGTCATTTTACAGATGCATTTCATGTGACTGTTGCAGGTCATGTGAAAGATGCTGGTCATGTGACTGTTGCAGGTCATTTGAAAGATGCTGGTCATGTGACTGTTGCAGGTCATTTGAAAGATGCTGGTCGTGAGACATGTGCAGGTCATTTGACTGTTGCAGGTCATGTGATATGTGCAAGTCATTTGACTGTTGCAGGTCATGTGTCATGTGCAGGTCATTTGACTGTTGCAGGTGATGTGATATGTGTAGGTCATTTGACTGTTGCAGGTCATTTGACATTGCAAGTTATTTGGCAGTTTTGTGTTGTGACAGTTGCAGGTCATGTGAGAGTTTCAGGCTATCTGGCAGTTGCAGGTAATTTGAGAGTTGCGGGTCATTTGACAGTTGCCGTTAATGTGTCAGTTGCAGGTTATTTGGCAGGACAGTTGCGGGTCATGTGACTGTTGCAGGTCATTTGACAGATGCATTTCATGTGACTGTTGCAGGTCATGTGAAAGATGCTGGTCATGTGACTGTTGCAGGTCATTTGAAAGATGCTGGTCATGTGACTGTTGCAGGTCATTTGAAAGATGCTGGTCGTGAGACATGTGCAGGTCATTTGAAAGATGCTGGTCGTGAGACATGTGCAGGTCATTTGACTGTTGCAGGTCATGTGTCATGTGCAGGTCATTTGACTGTTGCAGGTGATGTGATATGTGTAGGTCATTTGACTGTTGCAGGTCATTTGACATTGCAAGTTAATTGGCAGTTTTGTGTTGTGACAGTTGCAGGTCATGTGAGAGTTTCAGGCTATTTGGCAGTTGCAGGTAATTTGAGAGTTGCGGGTCATTTGACAGTTGCTGTTAATATTGACAGTTGCAGGTTATTTGGCAGGACAGTTGCGGGTCATGTGACTGTTGCAGGTCATTTTACAGATGCATTTCATGTGACTGTTGCAGGTCATGTGAAAGATGCTGGTCATGTGACTGTTGCAGGTCATTTGAAAGATGCTGGTCATGTGACTGTTGCAGGTCATTTGAAAGATGCTGGTCGTGAGACATGTGCAGGTCATTTGACTGTTGCAGGTCATGTGATATGTGCAGGTCATTTGACTGTTGCAGGTCATGTGTCATGTGCAGGTCATTTGACTGTTGCAGGTGATGTGATATGTGTAGGTCATTTGACTGTTGCAGGTCATTTGACATTGCAAGTTATTTGGCAGTTTTGTGTTGTGACAGTTGCAGGTCATGTGAGAGTTTCAGGCTATTTGGTAGTTGCAGGTAATTTGAGAGTTGCGGGTCATTTGACAGTTGCAGGTTATTTGGCAGGACAGTTGCGGGTCATGTGACTGTTGCAGGTCATTTTACAGATGCATTTCATGTGACTGTTGCAGGTCATGTGAAAGATGCTGGTCATGTGACTGTTGCAGGTCATTTGAAAGATGCTGGTCATGTGACTGTTGCAGGTCATTTGAAAGATGCTGGTCGTGAGACATGTGCAGGTCATTTGACTGTTGCAGGTCATGTGATATGTGCAAGTCATTTGACTGTTGCAGGTCATGTGTCATGTGCAGGTCATTTGACTGTTGCAGGTGATGTGATATGTGTAGGTCATTTGACTGTTGCAGGTCATTTGACATTGCAAGTTATTTGGCAGTTTTGTGTTGTGACAGTTGCAGGTCATGTGAGAGTTTCAGGCTATTTGGCAGTTGCAGGTAATTTGAGAGTTGCGGGTCATTTGACAGTTGCCGTTAATGTGTCAGTTGCAGGTTATTTGGCAGGACAGTTGCGGGTCATGTGACTGTTGCAGGTCATTTGACAGATGCATTTCATGTGACTGTTGCAGGTCATGTGAAAGATGCTGGTCATGTGACTGTTGCAGGTCATTTGAAAGATGCTGGTCATGTGACTGTTGCAGGTCATTTGAAAGATGCTGGTCGTGAGACATGTGCAGGTCATTTGACTGTTGCAGGTCATGTGATATGTGCAAGTCATTTGACTGTTGCAGGTCATGTGTCATGTGCAGGTCATTTGACTGTTGCAGGTGATGTGATATGTGTAGGTCATTTGACTGTTGCAGGTCATTTGACATTGCAAGTTATTTGGCAGTTTTGTGTTGTGACAGTTGCAGGTCATGTGAGAGTTTCAGGCTATTTGGCAGTTGCAGGTAATTTGAGAGTTGCGGGTCATTTGACAGTTGCCGTTAATGTGACAGTTGCAGGTTATTTGGCAGGACAGTTGCGGGTCAATTGACAGTTGCAGGTTGTTTGTCAGTTGAGGGTTATGTGGGAGTTGTGAGTTAATTGGCACTTGCTGGTCATTTCACTGTTGCAGGTCATTTGACAATATACTGTAGTATATTTTTGGTATGATTTTATTTTTTATAAGGTTCTTTTTGTATTTGTCCACTTCTTTTCTAAATATTAGTGTACTTTTATCTTATTTTATGTACATTAGTGTTTTTTTATTGTATTTTTCTAAATTTTTCTATATTTAATGGAATGTGAAGACATTAATTCCACTCTAAAACTCCATCAGGTCAGGTCAGGCTTCGGTCTGCTACTGGTACCCTGTAACCCAGTACCACCTGCCTCAGGGTCGAGTCGTTGGCGATTAATCCATCTTGTGATATGTGTAGTTCATTTGGCTGTTGCAGGCCGTTTGACCAGTTGCAAGTTATTTAGTTGTTGGGGGTTATTTGGCAGTTTCTGGTCATGTGACAGTTGCGGGTAAAGTGTGAGTTTCAGGCTATTTGGCAGTTGCAGGTAATTTGAGAGTTGCGGGTCATTTGACAGTTGCCGTTAATGTGACAGTTGCAGGTTATTTGGCAGGACAGTTGCGGGTCAATTGACAGTTGCAGGTCATTTGACAGATGCATTTCATGTGACTGTTGCAGGTCATGTGAAAGATGCTGGTCATGTGACTGTTGCAGGTCATTTGAAAGATGCTGGTCATGTGACTGTTGCAGGTCATTTGAAAGATGCTGGTCGTGAGACATGTGCAGGTCATTTGACTGTTGCAGGTCATGTGATATGTGCAGGTCATTTGACTGTTGCAGGTCATGTGTCATGTGCAGGTCATTTGACTGTTGCAGGTGATGTGATATGTGTAGGTCATTTGACTGTTGCAGGTCATTTGACATTGCAAGTTATTTGGCAGTTTTGTGTTGTGACAGTTGCAGGTCATGTGAGACTTTCAGGCTATTTGGTAGTTGCAGGTAATTTGAGAGTTGCGGGTCATTTGACAGTTGCCGTTAATGTGTCAGTTGCAGGTTATTTGGCAGGACAGTTGCGGGTCATGTGACTGTTGCAGGTCATTTTACAGATGCATTTCATGTGACTGTTGCAGGTCATGTGAAAGATGCTGGTCATGTGACTGTTGCAGGTCATTTGAAAGATGCTGGTCATGTGACTGTTGCAGGTCATTTGAAAGATGCTGGTCGTGAGACATGTGCAGGTCATTTGACTGTTGCAGGTCATGTGATATGTGCAAGTCATTTGACTGTTGCAGGTCATGTGTCATGTGCAGGTCATTTGACTGTTGCAGGTGATGTGATATGTGTAGGTCATTTGACTGTTGCAGGTCATTTGACATTGCAAGTTATTTGGCAGTTTTGTGTTGTGACAGTTGCAGGTCATGTGAGAGTTTCAGGCTATTTGGTAGTTGCATGTAATTTGAGAGTTGCGGGTCATTTGACAGTTGCCGTTAATGTGTCAGTTGCAGGTTATTTGGCAGGACAGTTGCGGGTCATGTGACTGTTGCAGGTCATTTGACAGATGCATTTCATGTGACTGTTGCAGGTCATGTGAAAGATGCTGGTCATGTGACTGTTGCAGGTCATTTGAAAGATGCTGGTCATGTGACTGTTGCAGGTCATTTGAAAGATGCTGGTCGTGAGACATGTGCAGGTCATTTGACTGTTGCAGGTCATGTGATATGTGCAGGTCATTTGACTGTTGCAGGTCATGTGTCATGTGCAGGTCATTTGACTGTTGCAGGTGATGTGATATGTGTAGGTCATTTGACTGTTGCAGGTCATTTGACATTGCAAGTTATTTGGCAGTTTTGTGTTGTGACAGTTGCAGGTCATGTGAGAGTTTCAGGCTATTTGGTAGTTGCAGGTAATTTGAGAGTTGCGGGTCATTTGACAGTTGCCGTTAATGTGTCAGTTGCAGGTTATTTGGCAGGACAGTTGCGGGTCATGTGACTGTTGCAGGTCATTTTACAGATGCATTTCATGTGACTGTTGCAGGTCATGTGAAAGATGCTGGTCATGTGACTGTTGCAGGTCATTTGAAAGATGCTGGTCATGTGACTGTTGCAGGTCATTTGAAAGATGCTGGTCGTGAGACATGTGCAGGTCATTTGACTGTTGCAGGTCATGTGATATGTGCAAGTCATTTGACTGTTGCAGGTCATGTGTCATGTGCAGGTCATTTGACTGTTGCAGGTGATGTGATATGTGTAGGTCATTTGACTGTTGCAGGTCATTTGACATTGCAAGTTATTTGGCAGTTTTGTGTTGTGACAGTTGCAGGTCATGTGAGAGTTTCAGGCTATTTGGCAGTTGCAGGTAATTTGAGAGTTGCGGGTCATTTGACAGTTGCTGTTAATGTGACAGTTGCAGGTTATTTGGCAGGACAGTTGCGGGTCAATTGACAGTTGCAGGTTGTTTGTCAGTTGAGGGTTATGTGGGAGTTGTGAGTTAATTGGCACTTGCTGGTCATTTCACTGTTGCAGGTCATTTGACAATATACTGTAGTATATTTTTGGTATGATTTTATTTTTTATAAGGTTCTTTTTGTATTTGTCCACTTCTTTTCTAAATATTAGTGTACTTTTATCTTATTTTATGTACATTAGTGTTTTTTTATTGTATTTTTCTAAATTTTTCTATATTTAATGGAATGTGAAGACATTAATTCCACTCTAAAACTCCATCAGGTCAGGTCAGGCTTCGGTCTGCTACTGGTACCCTGTAACCCAGTACCACCTGCCTCAGGGTCGAGTCGTTGGCGATTAATCCATCTTGTGATATGTGTAGTTCATTTGGCTGTTGCAGGCCGTTTGACCAGTTGCAAGTTATTTAGTTGTTGGGGGTTATTTGGCAGTTTCTGGTCATGTGACAGTTGCGGGTAAAGTGTG
The DNA here is from genome assembly GCA_020466265.1 of Siphamia tubifer. Classification (NCBI taxonomy): domain Eukaryota; kingdom Metazoa; phylum Chordata; class Actinopteri; order Kurtiformes; family Apogonidae; genus Siphamia; species Siphamia tubifer. The sequence continues at coordinate 41,229,970 of CM035803.1, read as the reverse complement.
AGTTTCAGGCTATTTAATAGTTGCAGGTAATTTGAGAGTTGCGGGTCATTTGACAGTTGCCGTTAATGTGACAGTTGCAGGTTATTTGGCAGGACAGTTGCGGGTCAATTGACAGTTGCAGATCATTTGACAGATGCATTTCATGTGACTGTTGCAGGTCATGTGAAAGATGCTGGTCATGTGACTGTTGCAGGTCATTTGAAAGATGCTGGTCATGTGACTGTTGCAGGTCATTTGAAAGATGCTGGTCGTGAGACATGTGCAGGTCATTTGACTGTTGCAGGTCATGTGATATGTGCAAGTCATTTGACTGTTGCAGGTCATGTGTCATGTGCAGGTCATTTGACTGTTGCAGGTGATGTGATATGTGTAGGTCATTTGACTGTTGCAGGTCATTTGACATTGCAAGTTATTTGGCAGTTTTGTGTTGTGACAGTTGCAGGTCATGTGAGAGTTTCAGGCTATTTGGCAGTTGCAGGTAATTTGAGAGTTGCGGGTCATTTGACAGTTGCCGTTAATGTGTCAGTTGCAGGTTATTTGGCAGGACAGTTGCGGGTCATGTGACTGTTGCAGGTCATTTGACAGATGCATTTCATGTGACTGTTGCAGGTCATGTGAAAGATGCTGGTCATGTGACTGTTGCAGGTCATTTGAAAGATGCTGGTCATGTGACTGTTGCAGGTCATTTGAAAGATGCTGGTCGTGAGACATGTGCAGGTCATTTGACTGTTGCAGGTCATGTGATATGTGCAAGTCATTTGACTGTTGCAGGTCATGTGTCATGTGCAGGTCATTTGAC
>CM035803.1:41221671-41224171 GCA_020466265.1 Siphamia tubifer | reverse complement strand
CCACAGACAGACTTCAGCTGATCCAGAACTCTGCAGCTAGGTTACTAACCAGAACCAAGAAGAGAGAGCACATTACTCCAGTGGAGGTTTCCCTGCACTGGCTACCAGTAACTCACAGAATAGATTTTAAAATACTTCTCCTCACTTATAAAGCATTAAATGGAACAGGACCCAGTTTCATTTCAAACTCACTAAGCAGTTATGTACAAACTAGAACACTAAGGTCATCCAACGCAGGCTTACTAGTGACTCCCAGATATATTACAAAGAAAATTGGGGACGCAGCCTTTGTTAACTATGCACCTAAGTTATGGAATACAATTCCAAAAGACATCAGGGAAACCAGTTCACTGACTATATTCAAAGCTAAATTAAAAACATTCTTATTTTCATCAGCCTTTGAAGGGAGATAAAGAATGGAGTCACAATTCTGTGACCCATTTCTTTACATACTGTACACTCTTTGCATAATCAAATCAAATTTTATCTGTAATTTTATTTCTTATTCATTGATTTATTTCTTATTTATAATCAGTTTATTTTTTAATCAATGTGATTGAAATTTTATGATCGGTCTATTTTGTACTCTTGTAATTTTATATTTCTTATTTATTGATTTATTTCTCAGTTAAACACTTTATTGAAATTTTCTAATATTTTGTGTAATGTATTTTTTCACCCTGTAATTTTTTTAATCAATGTGAAGCACTTTGGGCTACAGTGTTTGTATGAAAGGTGCTATACAAATAAAGATTATTATTATTATTATTAGATATTTTTTTACATATCTACATGAGGTTTACTTCTGGTTAACTCGTTAATACATATTTATATCAGGTTTGCTGCCACTGAACTGGTTTGTTCATATTTATTCCAGGTTTACTTCTGCTGGTTAAATGGCTTATACATATTTACATCAGGTTTACTGCTGGTTAACGGGTTTATTCATATTTATATCAGGGTAACTGGTTTATACATATTTACATGAGGTTTACTGCTGCTGTTTAACTGGTTTATTCATATTTATATCAGGTTTACTGCTGCTGAACTGGTTCATACACATTTATATCTGGTTTCCTTCTGGTTAACTGGTGTATTCATATTTATATCAGGTTTACTGCTGCTGGTTAACTGGTTTATAGATATTTACATGATGTTTACTGTTGGTTAACTGGTTTATACATATTTACACAAGGTTTACTGCTGGTCAAGTGGTTTATTCATATTTATATCAGGTTTACTGCTGCTGGATAAGTGGTTTATACATTTTAACATGCGGTTTACTGCTGGTTAACTGGTTTTTACATATTTATGAGGTTTACTGCTGGTTAACTGGTTTTTACATATTTATGAGGTTTACTGCTGGGTAACTGGTTTATACATATTAACATGAGGTTTACTGCTGGTTAACTGGTTTTTACATATTTATGAGGTTTACTGCTGGGTAACTGGTTTATACATATTAACATGAGGTTTACTGCTGGTTAACTGGTTTTTACATATTTATGAGGTTTACTGCTGGGTAACTGGTTTATACATATTAACATGAGGTTTACTGCTGGTTAACTGGTTTTTACATATTTATGAGGTTTACTGCTGGGTAACTGGTTTATACATATTAACATGAGGTTTACTGCTGGTTAACTCGTTGATACATATTTATATCAGGTTTACTGCCATTGAACTGGTTTTTTCATATTTATTCCAGGTTTACTTCTGCTGGTTAAATGGCTTATACATATTTACATCATGTTTACTGGTTTATTCATATTTATATCAGGGTAACTGGTTTATACAGATTTGCATGAAGTTTACTGCTGCTGGTTAACTGGCTTATTTATATTTATATCGGGTTTACTGCTAATTAACTGGTTCAAAAACATTTATATCTGGTTTCCTTCTAGTTAACTGGTGTATTCATATTTATATCAGCTTTACTGCTGCTGGTAAACTGGTTTATACATATTAACATGAGGTTTACTGCTGGTTAACTGGTTTATACATATTTAAACGAGGTTTGCTGCTGGTTAACTGGTTTTTACATATTTACATGAGGTTTGCTGCTTGTTAACTGGTTTATTCATATTTATATCAGGTTTCCTGCTGCTGGTTAACTGGTTTATACATATTTAAACGAGGTTTGCTGCTGGTTAACTGGTTTTTACATATTTACATGAGGTTTGCTGCTTGTTAACTGGTTTATTCATATTTATATCAGGTTTCCTGCTGCTGGTTAACTGGTTTATACATATTAACATGAGGGTTACTGCTGGTTAACTCATTTATATATTTTTATTACAGGTTTACTTCTGGTTAACTGGTTTATACATATTAACATGAGGTTTACTGCTGCTGAACTGGTTCATACACATTTATATCTGGTTTCCTTCTGGTTAACTGGTGTATTCATATTTATATCAGCTTTACTGCTGCTGGTTAACTGGTTTATACATTTTAACATGAGGTTTACTGCTGGTTAACTGATTTATACATGTTTATT